>JAQIXL010001516.1:0-17583 GCA_034700245.1 Poikilolaimus oxycercus
AGGAAGATGGAGCGTCCACGTGGCTCGCCGATGGTGGCGCCGGACTCGGCGCGCACCTCGCTTGTCGTCTCGCTGTCGAATGTGAGTCCATGTCTCCAGTTCAATGTCTGATTCAGGAAGCCGGCTTCGTGAAGGAGAAGTCGTCGCACAATGAGCAGTCGCCGCTGATCAGCGAGAAGAAGGTGGACGACGGGGAGAAGCAGTACACGCTGGTGGACGAGACCAAGTGATCATCAATCTATCTTTATCGTATCTCTTATTCTTCTTGTATAACCTCTCCTTTAATGTATTGCATTGGTTGGGCTGAGCTCCGAACGGAGTGGGGAAATAAAGCTTTGCGTAGAAATTCCATCGTCAAACGAAACGAGCGTGCGAGAAGGACGTTTTGATTCATTTTCTTCACTCATTCCCAGAAAAAAGTACAGCTGCATCGAAACTGACGACTCACGGGTGCTTCATTTCCATACGACCCTCACAATGTAAACCGATAACAGTCAACTGTTTCTTATTGTCAAGATCAACAACTGCGTGATGGCGACACAGAGGATCCTTATAAAGAGGAACATGCGTGTCAATGGTGTGCTATTGTGGCCCATTGCTCTCCCTCAACTCAAGCGTAGAAACAAACACTGGCTGGCTGTTGACTGCAATCTGGCACGACTGAACCTGCTACACAGAAGCAGTTGATTCGCCGTTTCAATAGTTCTTGATAGCTTACCAGTGAGTTTGCCGGGTATTTATGTGGGCCTTCGAATTACTTGTGAGATTTGCTGAGATGAAGCAGGCCACAGATTCTCATCTGCACACGCGCATTTTGCAGTTTTATTGATGATTGATGAGCGTCTGCAATTCTTACCACCGATACCGCCCCCTCCTTGGTTGCCTCAGAGTTTGGTGACAGGCGAATATTTCCTTTGTCGTGTCGGCTTCGAGTTCGTCCAGTGTATTCTCTCAGTTCAACCTTGATTTGTAGGCAAGAACAAAAGCAAGTTCAGACTTAAAGCAACTGAAGTGGTGGAAGTCTTCAATGGCAATATGCTGAAGTTGAAAGAGAAAGAGAGAGAGAGGAGGGTTCTGGCAATAAGCTCACTGTCGGATGAAAATGTTTGCGAACGCCGGTTTCAGAATGAAATTATCAGATCGCGAGTTCGCAGATGTTGTTATGACCTGCATTGGGATGTAAAAGTTTGTAAAGTGAGTCTTTTTCTCCTCGACGCTTTCTCTCAGACGACGAAGTGGGGCACGAGGATTGCCTTCCTTTTTGGCGACCGACGACCACACCAAGCAGCAAACCGCGGTTCCCAACTCCCTCCTTACATCGTTTTCCTTATTCTGGCACTAATTTGAAGCACGCGCACGAATTACAATCAGCTTGAAGCATAGGACTGAAGAGTTCTGTAACAAAGTTGAGAATGGTCTTGAAGAGGAAGAAGCAGTGAAGGTGGTCCCCTTCATCCTGCTCCACCTGGCGCTGTCTCACTTGCTTACACTTTTCGAGAGCGATTTCATCTTGGTACAAGAATCACGAGAGCTAGTGGCATATTGGTCAGCAACACAGTTGCTCCTAAAGACGTTCAAATGACGAAGCAAAGGGCCTCAACTCCTAGAATATATACAATGCACGTACCGATAGCGAGATCCATCATTTGGGTGAACGGACCTAAATCTCCTGCAAGAGATGGCTGCGTTGGTTGATTATTAGTCTCTCTTAAGGCAAATTGTAAGTTCATACCACTGCGTAAGAATGCTACTTCACAAAGCAATTGTTGAACAACTGAAACGGTTGACTGGCGACACCGCCGATCAATCAAGCCAACTTCGTTATGCGAATGATAGGAAACGTCAAGGAATCGCTGATCTATGTGAAAAGAAATCGTATGAATTGTCCGTGAAATAGCCGACTGTCACGATTTATAAGACGAGAATCAGCTGGAAATGAAGGTCAACAAGAGTTGCAAACAGTGGGCATGTCAAGTGTAAACGGCAACAAAAAAGGTGTCTGCTGCAATGGAATGCAAAAGAGAAACGAATGATACAGCTGCATCGAAACTGATGACTCACGGAGGCTTCATTTCTATCCGACCCTCACAGTGCACACAATGAGTCAACTGTTTCTCGCAAAATTCATAAGATTTCTTCAAAGAAGGCAACAATGGACATGGAACACATTCCGCGCGACGAACAACTAACTCTGTGCTGAGGACACAGAGGATCCCCACGAAGAGGATCCTGCGCGTGTCAGCGGTGTGCCGATGTAGACCACCACTCTTACTCAACTCCAGCGTAGAAACAAAAACTCGCTGGCTGTTGACTGCAATCTGGCACGATTGAACCTGCTCAAAACCGAAGCAGTTGATTCGCCGTTTCAAAAGTTTTTGATAACATACTAGTCGGCTTGTCAGGTATTGTCGCGCGGGCGTATGCATCGCTATAGTGGGATTTGCTCAATCGAAGGAAAATCGTCTGCATTTTCCTAATTGCAGAGACGCACTTCCCAGTTTTATCGAAGGTTGATGATCGTGGGCAATGCTGCTCAACAATACCGCCCCCTCCTTGGTTGCCTTAGAGTTTGGTGACAGGCGAATATTTCCTTTGTCGTGTCGGCTTCGAGTTCGTCCAGTGTATTCTCTCAGTTCAACCTTGATTTGTAGGCAAGAACAAAAGCAAGTTCAGACTTAAAGCAACTGAAGTGGTGGAAGTCTTCAATGGCAATATGCTGAAGTTGAAAGAGAAAGAGAGAGAGAGGAGGGTTCTGGCAATAAGCTCACTGTCGGATGAAAATGTTTGCGAACGCCGGTTTCAGAATGAAATTATCAGATCGCGAGTTCGCAAGCATTGCAATGTTTTGAATCGACGCGCTTGGCCTGTAAAGGTTTGTAAAGTTGTCCTCGGCGCTTTCCCTCACAACGGCGGAAGTGGGGCACGAGGAAAACCTTCCTTTTTGGCGACCGATGACCCCCCAAAAGCAGCAAACCGCGGTTCCTCAATTTACTCTTAGTTCGCTTTCGTTCGCAGTGAAGGTGGTCTCCGTCATCCCTGCCCCACCTGGCGCTTTTCTAATTGCTTATTTACGCTGCGGCCCTTCCCTGACCTAGCCAAGGATTAGGCCTTGCCGTTAGCCGCATTGATCACCCTCGCCTATTTAGTCCCCTAGCAGCATGCATCTGCACGAGCTGGATCCTCTCTTCCTCGAGTCCGTTTTCCTTCTTCTTGATGCCAAATCAACGGCTCGCTTGGCCTTTACTTCTAAGCGGCTATATTCGCGTCTTCAACCAACATTTGAGTCACGACTTCTTGCGGCGGATCGAGTTTTTCTTGTCGTCTTTGAAGACTATCTCACTTCAACTGGCTGGATATCCCTAGAGTCTTCTGCACCAATTTGCATTGGGACAAAAATCGCAATAACGAGAAGAAGGAGGGATACACCACCAGAGCAGAGACAAGTTGCAAGAGACGTTCCACGATTTATCGAAAAATTCTTCAATGTCCTCCTTCCCGTTGCTGCGTACTCTGCACTCTATCTACCAGTTGGCGGCTTTGGAGCTTTTGTGCTGAGCTTGGAGACTACTACTCACAAGGTGGCCTGTAAATGCGAAGGAGAAGTGGAACCCTTCATAAGAAAAACCGATTCGACACAACTAGTTCGACCATGGCTCCCGGTTTTATTTACTCTACCGGCGTTTCTGCTCGTTGGCTTATGCTTTCTGTTTGCGCTATTGGAAAGACCCATTCGATGGCTCTTCGCAAAGATTTCCAATCCCGTGGAAGTGCTTCCGACTATAGAACTGGAGGCACCAGTCACAGACGACGAGCCTGAAACATTGCAGTTCAGAAATCTCACGCAAGATGACGAGGATGATGTACCGTAAGTAAGCAATCTCGACTGAATTGAGCTTTAAGAGAATACTTTTTCGACTTTCGAAGTCGCTACAATTGCGCGTTTTCGCGGTTTCTTCATGAAAGTCTAAGGGCTAGAAAGCGCACTCATATCGTCATCAACTTGGAACTTGGTATGGATGCCTTCTATTTTCATTGAAACCTTTCAGGGGAACATTTCGAAATCCTCGGAGAAGCGCTGAGAGGACTCAAGGGGCTCTCGATCGACCTGCATCTGGATTATATTTATTGTGACAGTCTGGAAATCGATGATCTCGACGCTTGGCTCCTCCAAGTCCGTCCCGCGAAGCTCAAGATCTTTCCTAATGACCATTGTTATAAGTATGACATTCGAGAGAAGCTTCCGTCCCTCTCGTTGCTACCGCATGTGGAGTTTGCAAAATTTTCACTATCAAAATGGCATTGAATAAAAGGGTTGCATCTGTCTATGATGAAGTTCCATTTCCGCCTCCAGAATGTGCTTCCACCGGCGATGTTACATACAGTTTGCGGAACTTTTAGACAGAAACGTTGCCTTAGAACAGTAATGCCGTCTTAGCTGTCGTCGGATTGCCCTTTCAGATCTTCTTCGAAATGCTTTTATTCATATGCTCAAGACACAGAAGGAGAGAGTCGGGACGGCGCTGGTCGAGTGAGCTTTCCTCCAGCAACAGAAGTGGGGCCAAGGATGACGGAGTCCATTTGACGGCCAACGACCACGCCTAGCAATACACCGCGAAGCTCCTGAAAGAGTCATCATTGTTTATTTTCAAAAGAAAAAGATCCTGTCATTGACACAACTTTGTGTACGCCAAAACTACACTCGACTCCAAACCGCGAACTGACCTTGTGTCGAGCCATGATGATCACGAAGTTGAGAATAGTCTTGAAGAGGATGAAGCAGTAGAGATAAGTGGTCGCCGTTGTTCCCGCCACTCCGAAGGCATTCACGAAGATGATTATGTCAGGGCCGAAAACGAAGAACAACGCATTCGTCGTCGTCAAACCTGCAACTTCTCCTTCAAAGAGGATCTTTACGGTTTCTGCCTTGTGGCTGCACGTCGTGCACTTTTAGATTTTCATGAAACGTAAGAAAACCGAGCATTTCCACGAAGCTCCCCTGCCATTAGCAGTACTTGAAATCTTTTCCAAAAGGCGAGCTTCAAAAGAAGCAACAGACGGATGCTCTTTTGATCGAGACTCACCGAGGGTGATCGTGGCTCGTTGAAGGTTGTTGCTTTGAGCAGTTGTGAGTTGAAAACCTCGTTTGAAACGCTGCAACCCACACGGATTACGTTTCAAAGGAAGGGAATGAACCTGTTTGAGGACGAGAGCGACGAGTGAATACAACAACGCGCTTACGACGACAAGAACCATTCTGAAACATATGTTACAGGCAAGGTGAATTGGACGATCATATTGCCAATTTCACTGGGTGAAACAATAATAAAAGTGTCAAAACCGCGAACTCACCGTAAAATGTTAAGAAAGCGGAAGATGGGCGGTGAGACGGCGAGATTAGTTGGGCATTGAGCGTTGACTCGCGTGGTGTCGCTTGCAACTTGGGTGAGGTTGAGGATGACAAGGCCGAGGGAGATGAAGGAAGGCACTGAAATGGGCAACTGATTGTAAGGCATCTCAAGTCAGCCTGTAAATTTCAATTTTGTTTTCATTAAAGTCCATGGCGTTTAACAAATCTCAGCGTAGACAAACGTCAATTCAAACTTCTCTTGTGAAACCGTTGTCTGCCTAGATTGAACACCAACCAGTGAAGAGAAGAAAGATGTATCGGGCATCGAGGACATAGTGCTTCACAGGCGTTATGACAGCAATGAAACGATCGAAGGCGAGGACGAAAGTTGTGAAGCCGATCATCGGGTTTGCTGGAAAAGTTCCAATCTTCGTCTAAATGAAGAAACAAACCAAAAGTGATCATCAGATTGGCGATAATCGTGCTGCACATTCGTCTCTCAATTGTGCTCGAACCTGAAGCAGACGTTCCTACTGACCGTCATTTGTGTTTTATTTTAATCAAAAACTTCAGAAACCGCGAACCACCTGCTCCAGCAGCTATCAACTCGATCCGTCTGGCTCCGTTGAGGATCATTGATGCCGCATAGAAAGAGTCAAAAATTGCCAGACCTGAAACTAATTCAATCCGGGACGTCATCGACCTGCTATAAGAAGGAATTCTTTTCGAGAGCGATTCTTTCTTGGTACAAGAATAACAAGAGCCAGAGGAATGTTGGTCAGCAACACAGTTGCTCCTAAAGACGTTCAAATGACGAAGTGAACCGTCCCACCTCCTAGAATATAGACGATGTAAGGACCGATAGCAGCGAGATCCACCATTTCGTGAAGGAAAATTGAATCTACAATACAAACCACTGAGGCGGAAAGATACAAAATGCGCCGTCTTCGTGAGAAAAATAAAGTGAGTGAAGGAAGGAAGAGACTACGAAGAAAACGGAAGCGTTTTGGAGTGAAGCTGAGGGAATAAGAAGACACGTGGGTGTGGAGAGAAGAAGCGCCCCGATTTCGGAGGATCTTCGACGTTGACGAAGAAGACCCAATCACCGACCAATTCATACAACCTTCAGAGATTTACTGAGAGAGGTCGGGTTGCTAGCGTCAGTCCGCATTGCAGTTTTGAGAAGTTTGGGCTAGGTTAAGGCGGACAATGTCATCCCAACAGCAAGCCAAAAGGAGTATTTTTATTTGTAAGACATGAAGAAGTGAAATGTGCTTCTATAGTCAAAATGAACGAATATGGCATGGCAACCTCTAAAATAACTCAATTTTATCCCGCCCAAAACAGTCGAAATTGTTTCTCCGGCGAATTGCCGTAAATACTGCTGACGCAAAACCGACGACCGCCTTGTTTGAGCTGATTGTGAAACATTTGATCGTAGACAAAACAGGTGAGACCTTCATCACAGTCATCGTCCGTAACGATGCGAGTACTCCGTGCTGCTGTCGATCCTTGTTTGTTTGCAATGCCAAAGATTCAAGATTTTATTCAAGATTCCTCAGCAAAGAGAATTGTTGCTAGAAAGGCGTGGCAGTTTCGTTTTTATCCAACAGAAGGCTCAAATCGTGTTGACTTTGCACGATTTGACTGCTGAACGACGGATGAGGGACCGAGGACGCTGGAGAAGGTTCGATGACCCGTGAGAATACCGAGAAGAACACCTCGGATCTCCTGAAACTAGGATCTTATTATTGCGAAAAAGACACATGCTACCATCAGCCTTGCGGATACATAAGGTTTTACGTAGCAAGCATGAAACTTTCAACTGACTTTGTGGCGTGTCAAAATGATGACGAAATTGAGGACGGTCTTGAAGAGGAGAAGACAGTAGAGGTAGGTTGTCGTGGTCGTTCCGGCGATATTCCAAGCATTCACGAAGATCAAGATGTCGGGCACGAAGACGAGGACAAGGGCGTTCAACGTCGTCATACCTGAAAGAGCCTCCCTGTGGCATTCAAGGCAACAAATTCAAGGATGGCTGCGTGCGCGAATTGGCGGTAATGCTAAAATAGTGGCAAGAATAGTAATTATGAAACCGGAAACTGATAAACGGCTGAATAACTGAATTGTGTCCCATTAATCCAGAATGCAGAAAAGAAAGCCGCCGGCGACGTAGTTGAGAATACCATCTGTGTTCTGGAGCAGGTATATTGTTCACTTGAAACTTTGAACTACATGCCGCCCCCGACCTTCTTCATCTACAGGCAATTAGGGCTTTCATCCATTGGAAGTAAAGAAATCAGAAAGTCTAGCCAGACGGCTCACCCAAAGTGACAGTCGCTCGTTGCAAGTTGGCTCGTTGCTGCTTGGAGAGCTGGAGTTTACGCTGAAACCTTCAGAGACTGAATGGCTCTCCAAACTTGTGAAAGGACCACACCGACGCAACTGTAGAGAAACGCGCTGAACGCGACGCAAACAAGCCTACAAATCTTTCCTTTCAAATCTTTCCTTTCAGATCGATTGGCCATTGAAATTGTGACAATTGATGTTTCAGACTCAAAACTGTGAACTCACCTAAGAATGTTCATGAATCTGTAAATTGCAGGCACGACGGCGAGATTGGTCGGGCATTGGGCGTTCACTATTGTGACGTCGCTTGCCACTGTGAGGAGGTTGAGAACAACAATGGCTAGTGAAAGCATCGAAGGCACTAAAGAATGCTTTAGATCAAACCGTCTCACCAGTAAAAAGAGCCACGACGTATTGATAGCCAAGGACGTAATATTTCAAGGGCAACGCGACGGCGAAGAATCTATCGACAGCAAGAACGAGAGTGGAGAAACCGATCATTGGATTGGCTGAAGAGCTTCCTGGATTGAATATGTTTCAAACCGAAAGTGAGCATGATGTTCGAGGCAATAACGCTGCAGCTCCGACGCTCGACCGTCGCGTTGCCTGAACCGCATTGGAGAAGGGAGAAGTCGAACCTCCTCCGGCATTGAGAAGCTCGATCCTCCTTGTCCCAGTGAGAATGCTTGAGAGAGCGTAGAAGGAATCAGAAAGTGCCAAGCCGGCTATCAAAAGGAATTCTTTCCTTGACCGATTCTTGCTTGGCCCAAGAATGACCAAAAACATGGGCACATTTGTTATGAGGACAATTGAACCTGAAGAGTCTTTAGTTGAAAGTTTCTACCTAGCATAATGTAGGCGATGTAAGGACCGTAAGCGGCAGTATCAGCCATCTTCCAGGAAAAAATAGGTTTCAACAGAATGAAGAGCTTGAAAGACGTCCTTTTGGAAGTGAGACTGGCACCATTGATCACCCTTGATGTCGTCTCCTCGTCGCCCTGGCCGGGTTACATTTCAAACTCGCAGCGAAGCCACGGGCAATCAGCTATCTCTTCAGCTTTCTTCTTCGACAGGCCACATGTGCTTCCTTTAGAGATCTATTCACGTCGTTTGGTCTTGGAATGATCTCGCAGAGCACGTCTCTCTTGATTCTTCAAGGCCGTTTGTCCCTTTGAAGGACTTCAAGAGAGCTTGAAAGAGGGAAATCTTGTTGAAGAAGCTTTTGTTGACAGGTCGCGTGCACTCAAAGCGGACAAGCGCCTTTCAAATCGACCGACGACAAACAAACCATTTCAAAGCCAGAAGAACATCAGCAGCGAGTTGGTAGTTTCAACTTGAGCATTTAAGCTGTCAAGAATTGCCTTCCTACTACTGAAACAGCGAGTTTATTAGTCAGATTGAGTTTGTCTTTCACTATATAGTCAGATCGGCATCTGGTTTCTCTACAGTATCGATGCGGTTTCAGCTCTTTCATAAAGCTTCAGCAAAATAACAGACATCCGATACCGTCCAGTTTTGTAGTGGCTTGGTTTTCAATGTTAACGGTGGCCTTCGGATAGCGCATTTGAAGCATTTCTATTGTACTAATGGCTAGGACGTGCTACTTCTCTTCGCGGTTTCACTAGAACCCTTTTCGATAGCACTTCCAAAGAATCAATGTTAGATGAAGGTCTACCAGCACAATGATTTTGAAGTTTGAAGCCTTCCCCCCTCACCTCGAGGCTGGCGACTCACCCGCGCACTGTTCGATTCGAAGGCAAACACTCGTTCCGCGGCCGCACTCGCCGTCTTGTCCGCCCGCATTGATAGGACTTCGCACGCGCTCGCCTTCGCCTCAGCCATGCGCCTTCCTTCTCCTTTTCATTCGTTCCTTCCATCTTACCTCAAAACACCACCAAACTTTTTTTTACTTATGATACCCGGGTACCCAGTATTGACAGAAACCGTAGTCCTCCCCTTAAATTTTATTTTTAAAACCGTAAAGTGAAAATCAAATTGCCTTTTGTCTTTGGCCTTTGATCATGGCACTCATTGCAGACTTGTTCGATTCCCTCTGGGGATCGGGGATGCGCCGGCGACGAGATTCTCGTCGAAGACGGCCGAAGAACCGAGTGTTGCCCTGACTACGCACTCTTTGCTCTCAACAGCTTCTTCGTCATGATTTCCATTCTCAAAAGACGAAAAGTAAGTCGAAAATCACTTCAATGGGACTCTAGCGACTTTTTCTTTATATTTGCTTGGTGCTAGCCGTTATTATCGTCTGCAAGCTTCTCTCGAGTGAGGTGAACGTGGAGCCGAAGAGAGAACGACATGAAACAGTACCGGATGAGGCGAAAAAGAGAGTTCAACTGGACGAGATAGAGAATGTCAAGGAGTGCTTTTGTGATGGAGTCAATGTGAGTTCGAAGTTTCACTTTGAGCATTTGAAATGCGATACTTGTTGCCGCCAATGTTTGCCACGAAGGCTTTGTTCATTGGAGAAATCGTTGCATGCTTCAGTTCTGCTTCCCACTTTACGTGAATTCGACGCTTCAAGCCCTTGGACGTCGTTTCGACTGTTCTCTACTTGAGCAACTGAAGGAATTCCACCTTTTGCCTGAGGAAGGCACCGATGACAACATTTTCACCGACGAAGACGTCTGAAAAAGTTGTTGAAGAAAAGTTTTCAGGTCATTTTTGTGACATATGCGAGTCCGAATCACTTTACGGAGAGCCGACAAGCATTGAGATTTCTGAGAAACGAGATGAACAACACGATTATCTTCTACGACTTGGGACTCGCACCTTCACAAGTCGGTGGTGATTTTGGCTGCAGCAGTTGACTGTTTTGGTCGGGGAATTTTGTTCCGAAACTGATTTGCCATTCGTTTCGCTCCTTTCGGGGGTCTCGATTGTTTCCTTTCAGCTCTTGGAACTTCGTTCTGTCTGCAACTTGGAGATCCGCCACTTCGACATGTCCCTCTACCCGATCTTCGTGCACAGTCTCAAGCACTATCATTTCAAGCCCATTATTCTCGCTGTAGGTTTTCCTCTTCAACAAAGAAAGTTTTCATTTCTTCAGGAAGTGTACAGTCGACACAAGGCGTTCTTCATGTTCGATACAAGCATTCGATTCGGGTCAAGGCGGTATATTCAAGAGTTTTTCAAAGTAAGCACATGAAACGTCTTGCAAAAACCAAATCTGAAAAATGAGAAGAAGAGTCAATACCGCAAAGCCACGTGAAAACACTAATGTCAAAGTCGAAACGGCAGTGTTGCAGGCGGTCCGTGCGGGTTATTTCGAGGACGTCGTCATGAGATTCCGAGCGACTCACTCAACCTACGCTGCCACTTCTCCCGGTGCGTCTCGGATTCAAGTGACAAGTTTCAGATATGTTTCAATTTTTGCCTGTTAACGAGATGGCTGCCTCGACGCTCCAATTTGAAGCCCACAGCGCCTTCGTCCGTAGAACACCTTTTTCTAGAGAAGCCCTCAAATGGTCTGTTTCCTTCTCATTCAACGCTTCTGTCCTTCCAGGCACCTCCTCTGCGCTCTTACCGATGACTGTCTGAGCCCGCCCGGTGTAGACATTGACTGTGATTTGACTGGGGACAGAATTACGGATTTCTTGCATTGCCACAGGTTTGTCTCATCGGAAGACCGAGTAATCGTTTAGGTTTGACCAGAGCTCGTTGAACATTATTCTTTCGAGTCTTCTTGAAAGCGGGATCTACAGTCGAGACAAGTGAGCTTTTTCACCAAACAATGAAGCCTTTCTACTTATAGAACAACAACGTTGAAGAGAGAAGAGAACGCCTTCGCCAAGTTCATTCAAGTGGAACGAGACGCGGTGGATGAAATGCCTGTTGATGGTCTTCCTTGTCCCGATGATTTCAACACGTCTGCTATTGTCTATGGATGAATGGAAGGAGTGAAGAGCTTGATAAACGACTACAGCACCACTCCGGAGGAAGGACAAGCGAGTTGATTTGAGTTGTGGGTGGGCTACGTTCACACATCATTGCGCATGGCAATGAACGCCGACTTATGTTATTGAATTGAAACTGCGCATCCGCACAATAACTGAAAAGTTTTATTTTGTGGCAATAGCTTATTCATCAAAGGACTCATTGTCCAAGGACAGAAACGAGAAGCCGGGACGCTCTTGGATCCTAGAGACCTTTTCGGTAAAGCACCCTGTCTCACCAGTAGTCCGGACTCCAAATGCTGCCAGCTCGATCGTAGAAGTGAAGAGTCAACGAATGGAATGCCTTCGAAGATGAATTCGTTCCTGTGTGTGAACGGTGTCGCCGTGAAGGAAGATCCTAGCACCTGGGCTCGTCGTACTTTCTAAAAGTTCACAAACCTTTCTTCATTCGAACGGGCTTCACATTAGTCAAATCGTAGTTAGGCCTCGGTCCAATCATTCGAAACTTCGGCACCGTTTCGCCGGAAGCCTTTGCGTAAACAAAGCGAGGTCTGGCTTGCTTGACTGCATCGTTTTTCAATGGAAAAGGGAAGGAATGTGCCCACCTCGATGCGATCTGGGCACCACCCACAAGCACCCATTTGTCTCATCCACATCATCCAAGGCGATCCATACAATACCGAGTCTTTCGATAGGATCAACCTCGAGAAAGGTAGAGTCAACATGTGGCGAGCAACTGTGACCACCAGCTGGATGCTGAAATCTCTATTCTTTATGCTCCAGAAGGAAACCTTAGAGACAAAAGTGCTCTGAACAACTACTGGTTCCAAAAAGCCGAGTTTATTCAGGATGACTTCCTAAATTTGAGAAGTTCATCGTTTTTGGGGTCTACCTGAATGCTTTTGGAAAGAACGAGCCTTCGAAACACCGGGTTCACGAGGTGCAAGCCTAAAGACGGAGTGAATGATAAGAGACTAGAAAACGACGTCACCATGTCCAAGTCGGAAAACAGCGAACTCTTTTGACGTCTGAAGCTGACCCTCAGCGTCAAACGCAGAGGAGGAGCAGAAGAAGTGCACCGTCGAAGCGCTGTCGAGAAAATACTCATCGGCTCGTTGCTATAAGCAAGTCGAGAAATGTTTTAAACAAGGTGTAAACAACCCGCTCCTCGTCATAAACAGCGAAGAAATCTTTTGGAATTAAATCAATATCAACGCCCCCGATGAGTCGCTGAACTTCCAAAATAGCTGAATCAATTTCCGCTTCGGAAACGAGATCGTCGATGACCACATGACCTTCTTCATGAAGCTTTTGTCTAATTGACATCTGAACTGTATTTCAAGAGTTTAGTAAATATTGTAAAGAATATATTGTGGATACAACACATTTCAGCAACGCGAGCAAGAAAAATAAAGAATTTGTCAACCCTTATTGAACCTGAACCGAAAAGCGACTGAGTTCAACCGGTTTCCCATCCGTGTGTTGCTTCTTATCAACGTGTTGTGGCAGAAAGCAGAGGGTTGCCAGTTATGCTAAGCGTTAGCCGATTATTCAGATTCCATCGATTTCAATACCTCCAAATTTGAGTAATCAACGCGGTTGAAGAGCCACCACACACGAAAAGCTCTTTCATTTTCATGAGTGAAATGCCGTTCACAAGCATCTGCATAAACAAAACATCGCAAAAGATGAAAAGACCAATGACGTTGGCTAATCGCACGTTCACTCAAAGATGTTGATCAAGCCATCTCTTCAAGCAATTTGTGATCGCTAATTGTAAGTGCGATTCGCAACATTAATGTCGGCACTTTTCTTCGCAACAAAATAAGCGCTTTGGCATTTCGAATGTTCATTCAAGTCGATGTTCATCAACCTACAAAAAGAAGCCACTTGTAAGTCAATAATCAGCAGAGGCATCAATGCCCGTCGTCGCTTCGGCGTCGTTCATCTTGCTCTGACGGCGGCCGCGGTGATGGATAAGACAGTAAAAGATGCCAATGACAGCTAAATGTCGAAAACGTCTAGCAGAACAAAAAGCCCACCAAGAGCAAACATGCCAATGACGAGAGCAAGGCGAGCGAGCAACCAGGGAACACTTAGAGATTCCGCAAGGCGTCTACTGTAAATGTCGCAGAACTCACGGCATCGAATCCACGCGTTAATTTGCGTTAAAATCGTCACTAAGTATTTCAAAAATGTGTATTTGGGCACAGAAAAAAACCTTTCATGGTGTCCCAATTTTCAAATCGCATTTTTGAAATTTCACGAGGATCAGTAGTTGTGGAGCGAAATGAATCGCATATAACTGAGCCTTGCGTCACCTGCCGAATCCAGCTACAGTAGGTCGAGACTCGAGTATAAGCACCTGTAGCCGTGATAATTGTCTCGTTTTGTCTGAAACACCAAACCTTTTCCGCAAACTTTTCCACCAGTTCGATGAGAAGCGATGCCATGCGCATACCAAGATCCGTCTGAAGATTTCTGCACCAATGCACCGCCAGAATCACCCTAAATATCGTTTTTATGCCTATTTTGATCCTGATTTTATTGCATTGCACAAAAAGTGGTGTTTTCTTTACAGAAAGGCAACAGATTGCCATTAAATAAGATGCAACTTACACTACAATGGCCATTTCCATAGCTTCCAGCGCAAATGAATGTGGTGAAGGTGCGCCCGTGATCCCCGTAACAGCTCATGTCAACTGCCGGATTGGATTGGTGCATTTTGTCCTGTAAGTAAACTTCTGCAACACGTTACTTGATAATGACCGGGCTGTTTCTACCAGAGATCGAGAGCTTCCCCCAGCCCGTCCGCCATAACGACTGTCCCGCTCGCGTTGCCTCCGCGTCTTTAGTAGTGAGACAAATTGGTTGCGCACTCGCAGTATAAACGATGTCTTCCTCTAACTGAAAAAAACCAGAAAATTATTTATGAAATAGTAAACCTCAATTAAGGCAATATCATGCGTCAAGTAGATGGAATGATAGGCCGGATGCATCATCGTTTTTCGGATTCTTATTTGCTGCTCGTTGTCGTATCTGCAACCCTAGCTTTTTATTTTGTCCTACGCAGAGCAGAAAACTTTTATTACATACAACCGATAAAAAAGTGTCTTACTCGACTCTCCGATCAAAAATTCCGATTCGGGCGAAGGTGGGATTAGGGGTGTACTGAAGACAATGTGCGGCTGTGAGTATCCATCGAGAAGAAACAATGAAACCCCCGCAGAAGAACACGTTGCCTTCCGATTTTTCCTCTAAATTTTTTAAACTAAAAATACAGCTTCGCTACAACGCTGGCAATATTTTTCTTGCAGGAACTGATTTTATTTTTTAAAGATATTTTGTAGAAAAATTATGAACAGCAAACTCTCTGTAGTCACACAATAGAATAACTCACCATATAATGCCACTTGCCAAGGCCATGAGAAGGGAACAACCGTCCCACGAATTGTCAGATTTGTCTGCACGGGAGTATGGCCGCATTCTAGCGCTTGAATGGTGTGAATGAAAAGCGCAAGGAAGATCCAGAGAGCTGGAATCATCCACCAGACAATCGTGTACAGAAGTGAGGAAAAAATAGCGAATTCTAGGAAAAACCTTGCTTGTCACTGATTTGTGCATCATTCGCACTTTTCTGTAAATCTCGAAAATTCTCACTTTTATTCGATACATTATTGTTTGAAAAGACAGTGTGCTTCTCGAAAATGAAACATTTTTTGATGAAAGCGTGTTTCTTCGGTATGCTTCCGCTTTTACAATTGTGATCATGTTGAATTGAAAGAGTTGAAACTATTTATCTGTACTGAGGGCAATGTGCGACGATGAATGAGTTTTTTCAATCAAGACGAATGCCTTGGCTTTTGTGAATCCTAAGACTTTGTCATGAGCTAACATAAATTACCAGTTTTCTGAACTCCAAACGCTGCCTTGTCGATCGTAGAAATGGAGAGTCAACGAGTGAAACGAGTTCTCCGACACATTGACACTGCTGCAGTGTACGGTGTCGCCGTGGAGAAAAATTCCGGCACCTGAAAACATACAATATATCGCTTTGATGGAGACTTTAAAAAAATCAACGTTTCTGCAAAATCAATCTTTCCAACAAACCTTTCTTCATGCGAACTGGAAGTGCGTTGGAGAGGTCGTAATTAGGCTTCGGTCCAATCATTCGAAATCTCGGCGTCGAGTCCTCTCCTTCTTTTGAATAGACAAACTGTGGTTTCGATTTTATTGCTGAACTTGCATTCTTAGCAAAATCAAAAGAATCCCACTTTTATGCGATCCCGGCACGACCCAAAGGCAGCCATTTGTTTCGTCCATGTCGTTCAGGGCGATCCAAACAACTCCAAATTTCTCCACTGGATCTACTCGAAGAAAGGTTGAGTCGACATGGGCTGAGTAGCTTTGGCTCACTTCTGGGTGCTGGAATGATCCTTTTTTTGTTACAATAAAATTGAAAAATCGACCTTTGAGACGAATGTGCTTTGAACAATGGCCGGATCCACAAAACCGAGATCATTTGAAATCACATCCTGAATCATGGACCTTGAAGAGTTTCTTTGTGCTTACCCGCATCCGTTTCGAAAACGCGAGCCGTCTGAACAAGGGATTCACTACGTGCAGCCCTGAACACAAAGAAGTCGATAAGAGACTAGAAGGAGACGTCACCGTGACCAACTCGGCTGACAGCCAAATCTTTTCGGACCTTGAGCTGACCAACTTCGTCGAAAGCGGCGGGAGAAAAGAAGAAATGCACGTTCTCTGCGCTGTCAAGGAGATATTGATCGGCGCGATGCTGCAAATTTGAAGAAAATCAATCTAAACGAAATACGAATAACCCTTTCATCGTCGAACACAGTGAAAAAGTTCTTCGGAATGGAGTCGATGTCAATATTTTGAACAAGACGAGCAATCTCAGAAATCGCCAGGTCGGCGTCGGACTCGGAAATCAGATCATCCACAACCGCATAGCCATCCTCTCGCAGTTTTTCGCCAACATGCATAGTTAGGCTAATAACAATCCCGCGTTAATTTTTTAATACACGTAATTGGGATACAATAAAAGAATTTTTGTATTGTAAGATGAAACAAAAAGTAAAAAATAAAACGCACGGACTCCAGAGTGACCATCAGACTGAATCACTCGTCGCCCGTCTCAGCTGAGTTTCTTATCACATTCACTGTTCAACGGGTCGGCCTCTCACCACTTCGAATAACGTAACCAAAACGGCAACGTTGCTGCTCTTCTGTTGAAAATTTTCCATGGAATTGAACAAAAATGATTTTGGTCTCGGGTTTTTATTTCGCATTCCCTTTCAAAGTTGAAAAGGAAATAAAAGAATTATTGCTACGGTGGTCAAAGCCGGTTTTCGAGAAACGAAATGTAATGGAGAACAAGAAAGTGGACAGCGGTAAAAAAGCGACGTGGCCTCTATTTCTCGTTGGCCGCCAAAACAACGTTCATATAATCGTCTCTTTGCTGTGTAAGCGTGACTTGGAGTGGTTTTCTGGACTTGCTCGTTGCAATGATCGTGATGTCCAGTCTGTTCATTGCCGGCTGATGTCCCAGAATCTGACCGGCAACTTGATGGAAGGTCTGGTTGTGCAACCGAATGTAAAAGGACCACTTCTCGATTTTTCGACGATCGTCCTTCCAATCAGCGAGCAGCATCTTTACTCCTTGCGGTGTGAGATCGGTTATGTTGTTGACGTCCTCGAAACGCTCCCAGCGAACTCGAAGCACATTACGATCAGTTAACTCGCAGCTATAGGGGAAGTTCAGGAAGCGTGCGTGGCTAGCCCTCATCCAAGTAGTGGTGGCGAACTCTTTCAGATTGCGGACCGTCTCGTCCTCGAAAAACGCGCTCGTGAAAGCATAGTCGTCACCTCGGGGTCGAAGCCAGACATGTTAACGGGTCGGGTCGGTCGGGTCGGGTCGGGTCGGGTCGGGCCGGGTCGGGTCGGGTCGGGTCGGCG
>JAQIXL010001517.1:0-17583 GCA_034700245.1 Poikilolaimus oxycercus
GACGCACTCGCCACTCGCATCAGCTCCACCGTATTCAAAGCCTGCGGCTTTTCCTTTCGGGCTTCTTTTGACGACACGGACGTTACTTCACCGCTCCCCGCGGCCTGAGGTCACAAGAGTCCAAAAAAACAGAAGGTAAGGGCACCTTAACTCGATCCAAAAACAACTGCGCCACTTCTCGATCGAACATCCGTCCTCGCGACCACTCCGGTCTGACCAGCTCACCCTTCGGTGATTCGAAAGTCGTCTAAACGAACTGACATCTTCTGAGTAAAAAGAACCAAACCTGCATGACCCAGTAAGCTTCCGGTTTGAACTGCGTGATCTGATCATGCCGCGTTACACAGAAACCCAGAGTCGGCGTTTGACATGGACCGAACGAGATCAATGTACTGTCGAGATCGCCATATTTACCCTGAACTGCTTTGTAAAAGAAGACTTCCAGAGACAAACCTGGAAATACTTGGTTTGAAATCTCGTGAAAGAACATCCAATACGTAGATCGAGTTCTTGTCGAGCGTCGACCGAGAGCGACTCGTTCTGGTTCGGCCGACCCAATGAGTGCATCGCCGCTTCGATGTCCTTCTTCGTAATGGCCGAGAAATGGGCTCTATAGACGAAAGTTTAAAAGAAAATGAAGAAGAAAACCTGTAGACATTGTCCATGAAGTTGCCGGAACGTGGCTGCTTCATCGTCGGCTTCACAGCATCAATAACCTAAATCCTCGAATATCAAAGAAATCAAGAAATGGTCAACCTCAAAGCAGATATTCTCGCCTTCCTTGTCGCAATCCAACCACAAGACGAGATAGTCGGCATTTCGTGCCTCTGACGAAAGATACTCCACCATCTTTAGCTTCGCATTCGCTGAAATATTCCAGTCTTCTACAAAGTTGACGACAAACCTTCGATCTTGACTGTCGGCGCCGTGTAGAGTTCCGTCGGATCCGTTCGATCCCAGTTGTTGAATTTCATCGGAAAGTCCGTAGTCATGACGTGACCACACGTGCTTGTCACCTAAGACAAATGAAGAACAGAGTAAAAGACCTACTTTGAATCTCGCCTGACGGCCCTTGAAGTTGCCACAATACTCGCTGATCGAGCACGCGCCATTGAAGCCTGGATTCAACTTTTGTCGATATAAGATAATAAGCTCTGACCTTTCCGTTTGCTAGCCGAATTATTGGAGAGAAGCTTGGCGATCGAGTCTGCCAGCATCGGCTTCTCGGCCACCATTAACACCGTCTCCATTCTCCTATCTTCACCTATAGCCTTTCAAACTTCGCCCTTTGCCGTTCAGAGCAACGATATCACAATGAATATTTGACATGTTTCCACACTCAACTGAGATCTGATAAACTCTTTACTTAACAACCAACAACAATTGTCAACAACTAAACGACGAAGAAAGACAATCACTTCAACGGAATTGGCGGCGGCCAGTCGACGTCCACTCTTTCGACGTCCAATTCGAGAATACTCACTTCGCCTTCTTCCACACCGAGAATGTCAGCTACCGACGGCCGAGTTCGACCGAAATCGCCGCAGACGAACTCCTTAACGTATGTTCCCGCTTGAGTTTCCATTCTATGATCTTGTTCATTTAGAATAAAAGGAAAAGAAACCGAAGCATAAAATGATGGGCATCAAGATAGAAGGCCTCGAAAGTGAAGATTGTCCTTGTACGATCCATTAGAGCGCGTCGCTTCAGCACTCGAACAGGCGTCCGCTGGACGACATCGAATGGTGCAGCTTGCTTCTTTCTGAACACAGCATGGAAACACAATGAATCTCTTACACTTTCTCATCGAAGGTTTGAGGATCAAGCTTGTGAGTGCTGTGGCAATAGGCCGTGTACCACTTTCGCTTCTCCTCCTCGCCGACGCTCAATTGATCGGCCTAAGAGCAATTTGCGTAAACAAAATCTCGGCGTCTCACTTGATCTCGTGTCACTCGCTGAAGGCGCAGCACCCGAATGTCGACATTCTTGTTGATCTCGTCTTCAACGTTCTTCAAAGTCTCTTCAGCTGAATTCTTGCCGAGTGACGCCGTTTTCCGTGCATTCAGCATGAACACAACGAAAGGGCGACCCTAAAACTTGCAATTAGATGGCTCTTTTCAAGTCTCACATCGCCGAGCATGCGAACGTCGATGTCCTCGCGTCCACTCGTAACAAATCGAGTTGAATCCGTTAGAAAAGTTCGCTTCAAGACATCACAGACCTTCTCCGACACCTAAAGACAATCGAACAAGGCATGAAAAAAACGTACCGAATTCCCAGGAATTGGCTTGCCACCATCTTCACCCGTCCAAGGGCTCTGGGGGAGCGCCCGTGAGTACTTGCAGTATCGACCCGCGATACAGACGGGATCGCGCTCGAAAGCAGCCGAAATAGTGCAACGCCGCGTTGGCGTTCTCACCACATAGGACCTACAAATAAACAATCAACACAATCCTCTGAACTAGAATTACTTGGCAATCTCTGTCGAGATCCGAGGAAGCAAATTCAAGAGTTGCCCTTTGGAGATCAACTTCTCGTCGTTCCCATTCTGCAAACGGTCTCTAATGGTTTGACGACAGCTCGTACCTGTTGATGCTTCCTCTTGTTGGAGAACTGATCACGAAAGTTCTTGCGAAGAAACTCCGCATCCGCTGCATCAAATTCATCGTTCTCGAAAGTAACTGTCAGCTGGAGCTCCGAGCTCAACGTCGGCGAAAGACCCGATGCCTGAACAATAGAACAGATGAACTGGCAAAAAGAAAGCAACATTGTGAAGAGATTCCAGGTAAGCGTTGATATTGCGGAGTTTGAACGGCACCGAGATGAGCAAACCGTTGAAGTCCGGTCGAGATTTGGACAACACCGTCTCACGAATGACCTAAAGATCCTTTAGTCATGAAAATTGATAAACACAAAAGCACCTGTGAAGTAGGCAAGTTGAGAGCAAGAATGAAGCTCTTGGAGTCGTAAGGACACTCAGCGAGCATGCCCTTCACGTAGGAAGCCACCTAAATATGACCAAAGTCGACGACCAAACAAAGTTCGAACCTCATTGATGAAGTTTGGATGAAGGATTCCCAAGCAGTAGTCGCAGCCATAATCGGTTTCGGCTGCCTCGACACCAGAAGCATCGCCGGAAACCTGAAAGTCTTTGAATTTCATCGAAAAAGGGCGAAATCAAAAGACCTGTCGAATGCAGGAAGGGCAAAACCGGAGCGGTCGTGTCGACGAGGTCGGTTCATCCATAAAACGCTCGTCGTCAACTGCAATTCATCTTCTGAGCCCCGCAAGGAACTCGCTCCAACGACACAAAACGAAACAATCAGATGAAAACGAACGACAACGAGGGCGAAACTCGTCACGACGTCGAAACCAAAACTTGCAGAGAAATTTTTGCGCGCACACCACACTACAGACTACGCGCTCGCGCGTGCTTCGAATACGAATTTCGCACCGTAGTTCAGGTGTTGCGGTTTTCGCTACGAGAAGAGCTAGTTTTGATCTACGCCCAATTGTTTCCCTCTCCCCTCCACTTCTCTTCCGATATCGAGCTCCATGTCGCGATTGTCTTTTCGATTCGTCTGTGAGGCAGGCGGGCAACGGATCGCTAAATCACTTCCGATCCTCGTTGTCGACAGCTTGAAATGAACACCGGCTTCTCTCTCTCTTTTCCTTCAGCGTCTTCGTGCCTCCTTGTGCTGGCTACATTGCGATCTGCCTTCTAACGGGTTCCCCTCACTGATTGTCATGAATCTGGTTGGCTTCTTCTAGCTCTTCCTCCCTCTCTCTCCCCTGATCTTAGTCACGCACATCTCGAAATTCTCGAACGACAAAGATGCACTTGGATAATGACTCATGAAGAAGAGAAGTTGATGATGAAGACGCTAAGTGTCTAGAAGCGGGCGGCGGCGAGACGACGAGCCCAGGCGGCGCCTGGAGAGTGCGCGAGGAGGAGGCCGACTTCTTGCTTGAAGGTCCGCCTCCTGCTCCTCCTCGTCCACCTCGCCCGCCGCCCGCGCACCGGCGTGGCTCTTCTTCCCCCTAACCACCACCTCTTCAGACATTTGTCAGGGTCTCCCCCTCTCCTAACGTGCTTCGGGGCACTTTGTGGAGAAAGTCGACTTTAGTGGACCCTCTTAAGTCTAGCCCCTGATTTCACTTTAGTAAACAAGATGGCCGTCCACTGGTTGGTGCCTCTTCTCTCATGTAAGTGCATCTTTATGGCATTATCCAAGCTTTTTTAGGTATTGCTCTGGTCCACAGTCAATATGCTCAATATCCACCTCAAACTCCTTATCAACCAGCCTATAGTCCTCAAGCTTTCCAGTCCCCTCCTCAAGTCTATGCACCTCCCCAACAACAATATCAACCACCCATCCAGCAGTATCAGCCAGTGCAGCAGCAGTACCAGCCCCAAGTTCAGCAGTATCAACCTCAAGCGGCCTATCAGCCGCAACCCCAACCCCAAGTCTACCAGCAGCCCCAACAACCAATTGTCTATCCACCACCTCAACAAGTCTATCAACCTCAAGCTCCTCCACCACCGCCCCCACCTCCTCAGCCCGTATATCAACCTCAAGTTCAGCAGCAAGTCTATCAGCCACAGGTTCCTTTTGTCTTCTCTAAAGAAATAGAGAGTTTAGTATCAGCAGCAGCAACCACCTCAACAAATCTATCAGCCTCAACAGCCTCAGCAAGTGATCTCGAGTGCCTATGTCGACCGGCCTCCCGTCTTTCCTCCTCCTCCACCACCTCAGGTGTCCTCACATCCGCTTGCTTCATACCAACCACAGCCTGCTTATGCGCCGCAAGCTCCGCCGCCACCACCTCCCCCGGCTGCTCCCCCTCCACCGTCCCAATTCCGCCCGGAGCACTCCGCTCAATACTACATCGATAAGCTTACAACTGGCGCTGCCAGTGAGACCTACCAACGGCCCTCGATTGTCAACTCCGAAACACCGGTAAGACCGACCCATCGACTCTCGAATAACCGCTCTTCCCCGATTTTGACCCAGACCGCCACGAGCACGCTGGTGCAAGGGGGCAGCGAAGCGTACAGCGAGAGCCGCTCCGGAATCGAGCGCGTCGACCACCTTCAAGTGCGGCTTCTTCGAGGCCCTAAAGCGGCACCTTTCAGGTCCGGGCGATCCGACCACCGGTTGCGCCAACGAAGCCTTCGTGGCCCGTCCAGCAACGTATTCTTCCGGCAGCACCACGGCCAGTGCCTCCTCCTCCTCCTCCTCCTCCTCCTCCTCCTGCAGCTCCTCGTCTTTTGCCTCCCCCTCCTCCTGCTCCTGTTGCTGTGGCTGTTCAGCGACCCGCTCCTCCTGTATTCCGACCGGCACCACCACCCCCTCCTCCTCCTCCTCCACCTCCACAGCTTCGCCCTCAACCGGCACCTCAATCTCAATCTCGGCCTCAGTCCGCTCGGGTCTCAGCCCTGCAAGCCACGGTGAGAATGGGCGAACTCGAAGGCTGAAACAAGAAATTCTGGCAGGCGGATGCAAACGCGGTCTTCCTTCAATGCTGCCAGAGGAAGCGTGTGGATCCTCGCTGCGAGTCTCGTTGCACCTTCGACGGCATCAATAAGCGAGTCGTAAGTCTTTCTTGCTTCACTATTTATACTTCTTTATTATGTGCACGAAGGCTGCATGGCTTCATAAGAGGCGAATCGCCCTTCGAGTGTGGCGGGCGTCCTCGACTTGAAGGGGGGAAGCCGAAGACAGCGATGGCTCTGGCCAGGCGCGGGCAGCGGCGTCCAAGCGGGTTTAGCACGCGTTTTGTTCTGTGTCTGTGCCTTTTTCGCGCATCGTCTCTCTTCTCTTTGAGAGAAGCGCCTTCTCAGCAATATGAGCCGGGGGCGGAAGGAGAGCCTCGTCGTCTCCTCTTCCTAGAGACTGAAGGCTAATTCGAAATGAACAATTCACGCCTGTTTTGAGAAAGAGAACCCGAAGACCTTGAAGGAAGGCATGCAGCAGACATTCGCACTTGAGAAACACTGGGGAAAGTGCTTCCTTCCTCTTTCTTTTCTTTCACTTGGTCTCACCAAACAAGAAGCAGTAAAGCCTCAAGTGCACTTTCCTCAAGTGATACGATACCTCTGGCACTTTTCACTTCGAGACCTTCAATTGCCCCTCACCCCACGCATCCTTGAACTCCAGAACACAAAGTGAGGGCGTTGAAGCTTGTTTTTCTTGTTCTTTACAGCTAGTTGGTCCCAGAGCGAAAATGACAAGAGAGAGGGAGATCCACTACGATAGCTTTCACTGACTTGTTTCCTTCCGTTTATGAGGGTGAAGGAGACTTTCCTCTTCAATGGCCTGAGGGCATCGGAAGGGAGAGAAAAACCGTTCTATAGTCTCTAGCTGGTTCAGATTAATCAAGGGGGCAACAAAGCATGAAGGTGAAGAAGAAGCAATTGAAACCAACCCGTCATGGATACGTTTCAGCTAACGGGTATGTTCCTCGGCACCGACCCATGTCCACCCGCCTATGGAAGGGACTTGCTCGGATGTGCTGCTTCTGAATTTGATCACTCCGACTGCTGTCGATCTCTGAATGTACAACGGACATCGGCTGGCGAGAAGTGTCTCGGCTTCTGCAACCTCGCTCCGGGTGTGGTTTTCCAGGTGAGGTCTGCTCTCGTCGTCCAGAAACTCCTTTCAGGCCGATGTGAGCATGCTTCCGTGCTGGGGTGTCCTCAACGATATCAAGATCTGCTTCAAGAGCCATATCACCTCGCAACGTAGACATAAGGCGGCTCACAAGTCGTGATCTCTTCTTCCCTTTCCCCTCTGCGAAGATCTAGGAACCACAACAAATAACTATGTAACTATTGCGTAGAACTAGGGCCTCCTCCTCATGTCTTGCCGAGACTATATGAAACGAAATACGGGCTATTCTCTGCCTTCCTTCCCACCATGAAATAATGTATTATAGGCCTTAAAATAGCTCTAAAAGTATGTACAAAGGATTGTATGGACTCTCTCATCGATGTTTGTGAAGGTTTGTGAAGGAATAAAAAGAGCAAAAAGAACTCCGTCGAGCCGGATTCGAACCAGCGACCTAAGGATAACCAGCAACTCTACAGTCCTCCGCTCTACCAACTGAGCTATCGACGGAACGAGGTGGACTCGTCCGGGGAATACTAAGAGCTCTGTGGCGGAAAACCGCCGGTGAAAGACGGCGTCACTGAACAAGCGGAGTGAAGCGGAATCGTCGAGTACAGAAATCCTAATTCCATGCCTGTTCTCGCGCACGAATTGTTTTTGATTCGCTTTACGCACGCACAATTTTCTTTGTTGTTCGTTTGTGATGTTGCTTGGCGCGTTTCGTGTGATTCTGCTCTGTTTTAGTCTTTTATCTCGGTTTTTTCTCAAGCGCAGTCTTGTCCCGTGCTGAATGCTTAACCCCCTAGCCGACCCCTGGGCACAGAAAGTTGAGGCGTGGCGCCTGCCGTCGCTTCGGAAATGTGTATTTTCTCTTGGCTTCACTCTAGCTTTGTCGCATTCTTCCCCTTTGCTCCTCGCATGTTTTGTTCCACTTTCATCGATTTTTCGTTCACCTTCCTGATGTTCCTACGTGCAGCCATGTCAGACAGTGACTCTTCTCGCCCATTCCTGCGCTAAGTCACGTTTCCTCGTCGCGATTGAGTGCGCATCTCGATCACTTTCGCGGATTTTCACTTCCAGTTCCGTTTCTTCTACATTTTCTGTCGCTCTGATAGCCTTGGCGGACTTTGAGGTGTTTGACTCAGAGCACGCGGTTCAGCTACTTGTGATTTGCTCAGATGAGAGGTCCCCTCTCTCCCTCGTCCAGGAAGAGACACGAGAACCGTGATGCGCGAGACTTCTCCTCTTCTCCAGTTGATCGCTCTCTGTAGTCACCCTCTTCACGTGGTTGTTCCATTGCACATTATCGCCTATTCGCCCCGCTCATTCTTCTCCTTTCTGATCGCTGGAGAATGCTCGCTGTTGCCGCACTCGCTTGTCCTTTGGTTCGATCTGCCAGTAGCGAGAAGGGAATCCCTTGCGTAAACCCGACCGACTGCTTTCTCCCGAGTTCGAAGGACGGAGACGTCGCTGGGAGGAGGCGGAGAGACTGCCGGCCTGTGCTATGGCATCGCCCTTCACCCCATGTGCGAGCCACGCTGCCCGAGCACTTTGATCGATTCCGCACACCCTGACAGCCTTCTTCCCTCTTGCAGTCGCGTTGGTCGGGTGCGAGGCGCACTCTTTGGTCCTTGGTCGCGTACTCTTAGGCTAGCTAATTTTCTTTTAAAGACGTTTCTAGTTTCCTCGCCACTAATTTTGGAGTCTTCTCACTGCACACAGAGACCAAAAGAGCTTCGCTCATCGAAACAAAGCGCGTGCGAGGGCTTCCCCCTTGTGGCCAAGCACTTGTTCAGAGTGAGCGCGCTCACCGGCGCGCCGTCAAGAGAGAGAGTGGAAGAGAGTGAGCAGAGAACCCGCGACTCCACGTAGCAAGTGGCATGTGGAACTTTGAAATCTCCGCCTTGCCCCTCGCTCGCCTCGACACCACGCGACTGTTCGGGGCTGCCGTCTTTGCCCGTCTCTGCGTCAGTCGCTTCACCATTTACCCTTGCGACCGGCGTGGCCTGGGACTCTCCCAGTCTTTCTAGACTCCTGGAACCCTTTGCTTGCCGAGACTGCCGGTCTTGCCTGAAACAGTTTCGCTATCTACCAATTGATTACCCACGAAGGTCGAGTGTCCTTGAGAGGGAGAACTTGTTTCATTTTTTTGCCTCTGTGCATCAAGTCGACTAAGTCAATTCACAACAGGGCAAAGTTCGCCATGTTGTCGAGTTCGTACTGGGTGTAGTCTGCTTTACTCTGGAGGCCCACACACAAAGTCCCTAGTCCCTACTGCAGACGTATGTTTGATAGGACTCTAATCCATTTCGGTCACAAGTTTTCTCCCTCGGTTTCCATGCCATTAGCAATCAGCTCGTCCCTTATATCGACCCATAATGTGCGGACTCATTGCTCATTTCGTTGACGTTTGATTACAGCACCGTTTGCATCCAACAATGACAGAGACAAGTAGTCGAGCAGTGCGTACTTTGTTCGACCGCGCTGTTTTTCTCGAATTTGTGTTATCGCATTTACCTCTACATTCTCAGTCAACAATTGGTTTTTGGTTTTAGGAACTGAGAGAACGATGGTCGTTATGTCGCGCTTGGCGGTGAGCTCGGCCCGCAGCTTCTCGTTGAGCAGCGTTTCGGCGAGGCTCGTTGCTACTTTCTCATCTTCAAACTTTACTTCAGGTCAGGCAATCCGTTTGTGGACCGCAACGAGATCGCCTATCCGATCGCGGGCAAGAAGCCACGCGTCGTGAGCATTGAGGAGGCGCTGAAGCCGATCAAGTCTGGTTTGTTTCCTTCCTCTTATTGAAGTCTTCGTTGTGTTTAGGAGACAACATATTCGTCCAGGGCATCGCCGCGACGCCTACGCCGCTTCTCTTTGGACTTGCTGAGCATGCCAAAGCCAACAACCTCACGGTTAGTCGCCTCTACCACTTGCTGTTCTTTGTTTACACTTCACTCTTGGCGCTCTTCAGGGTATCAAGCTGCACCATCTTCATCTTGAGGGACCGACGCCATGGACAGCACCCGACGTGAAGAGTTCGTTCTCTCTTTGATATTGTCATATGATGAGTTTCAGCTCGTATTCGTTCGAACTCGCTCTTCACGGGCCACAACCTGCGTGCAGCGGTGAACGATGGAACGGCCGATTTCAACTCCTGTTTCCTCCAGGAAGTGCCGATGCTCTTCCGAACAGGCACCATCAAGCTCAACGTCGCTCTTCTTCATGTTCGTTTATTTTAAAGTTGTCAAGAATCCTTTCGTTCCAGGTGTCGGCGCCTGATCAGAACGGCTATTGCTCACTGGGAACCAGCGTGGACACGGCTCGAGCAGCCGTCACCAATGCCGACTACATTATCGGTTGGTGCTTCTTTTTGAGAAGAAACAAACTTTTCAGCTATGGCCACCACAGCGATGCCTCGTACTTTTGGAGACGCGGTCATCCACGCTTCGCATATCGACGCCCTCGTCGAAGTGAAGGACGCGAAACTTCATGAACGAAAGATTGGCGAGGCCAACGAGCAAGAGAAGAAGATCGGCAAGATCATCGCTGACAACCTCGTCGAGAACGGTGCCACGCTCCAGATGGGTGAGTCTTTTCTTCCAATCTCTTTTCTTTCAAGTTGTGGATCGATCTGGGAAGATAAATGGTCGTCTTTTCAGGAATCGGAGCGATCCCGGATGCGGCGTTGTTGGCTCTGAACAACCACAAGGATCTTGGTATTCACACGGAGATGTTCTCTGACGGCATTCTCGATCTGGTCGCAAACAACAACATTACAAACTCGAAGAAGGCCATTCATCCCGGCAAGCTCGTCGTTTCTTTCGTCTACGGATCGACGAAGCTCTACAACTTCTTGCACGATAACCCGCTTGTTGAGTTCGGTGACGTGCAATGGGTCAACGACCCGGCCGTGATTCGACGCAATCCCAAGGTTCTTTGACTTCTTGAAGTTGGAGATTTGAGAGATCTTCAGGTGACTGCGATCAACTCGGCTGTGGAGATCGACTTGACAGGTCAAGTGGTCGCGGACTCGGTCGGCAAGCGATTCCTCTCGGGCTTCGGTGGCCAGGTCGACTTCATCCGTGGCGCTGGAATTGCCGACGACGGCCTTGGCAAGCCGATCATCGCCCTTCCGGCTATCACCAAGAAGGGACAGAGCAAGATTGTGCCTTACATCCAAGAGGTTTGTGAGACTTTCGCTGCTTAAGAGTAAGGATTGTAGGGAGCCGGTGTTGTGACATCTCGCTCGCACGTCCGCTATGTGGTGACGGAGAACGGCATCGCCCAGCTCTGGGGCAAGAACATGCGTCAGCGCGCCTATGAACTCATCCGAATTGCCGACCCGAGTGTGAGGGAAAGCCTGGAGAAGGCCGCCTTCGAGAGACTCAAGGTTGGCTTCTTGTGTGGTCTTGATTAATTTCGTCTTCAGGTGATGCCCTCGCTCGACTAGGCGACGACTCTTCATCAACAACAAAACTTCGACTCGCTGGTGTCTTCAAAAAATTTCTTCGTGTGGATCCTCTCTGCTCCTTCGACTTCATCACTGCTGGTTCTTCGACGACTTTTCAACACCGCCCCCTCGTTCTCTTCGTGCAGGAATTCTTCTTCTGTCTACTCGTACTAAGTCTTTTGGAAAACGTTTGTATCTTCTTCTTCCTTCTTTATACTTTCTCTTTTCATTTTCTGATTGTCAAAACGGAACCTCGAAAACGCTCATTTCTTGGCTTTTTTGATAGAATTGTCGTTTTCCGCCGTTTAGGTGTTAGGAACTTTAAAATGGGTAGAAAACGAGAAGTAGAAGGAATGAAATTTGCAGTTTGTTCGGGTGTTCTAGGACTCGCCGTTTTGATTGTATCTTCGTCTCTTGTCCCTCTTCAAGTTTGTGTTAGGATTCAGCCCTTTTCCCTGGGGAAGTTCTTGTCGATCGAGGATTTAGAAGAAGAAAATATCTATATGTGTTACTTGATGTTTTGATTGGCAATAAATGAAATCTTGAGAGAGAATGTTAGACGTTCTTTGGATGGAAGAAGAACTGTACTTTGTACTGTGGAAAGAAAGGAAAGTGGCCTCGATTGTCGGTGACGTGGTTCAGGCGTCTTCTTGAATCGATGGAAAAGGTTCAAGAGGAAGAATGTTCTACCTCTCACAGAAAGTGTATTGAGCGTTCCCGGGGAGCACAGAAAGCCCGACGGACCGAGGACGGGATACGAGGACGGCTACATCGTAGTGTGTATGCCAGACCCCTCTTCTGTCTCGGCCTGTGACTGTTGGCGAAGAGAGTCCAGACGTCTTCTTCCTTTCCTTCTCCCCCACTTTTCTTCAACGCGCCTTCGTCTTTGGAGTCCTGGGCGCTCGATAAAGAATCTCCTGATTCTCGCCTTTTGCGCGGTTAGAGTCAATCACCTGTTCATTGTCTTTCAAGATTAGAAGTTCTCCTGAGATTTTGTTTGAAAGATCTTTAGTATGAATCGTCTAACCATACGTGCGTATACTTCTTCTCCTTCTTGAAGATAAAAGTGCTTGGGGTTTGTGACTTGATAGAGCTGTACATTAGGCCTACAACGAGTGTGGTCCGGAACCAAATGCTAAAGGCGAAGAAAACTGATTCTAGCACGTGCAGCTGCATCAATACAGGCAGCGAAATTATCTCACTAAGGATAATTAGAGAAACCGTTATTCACTACAAGTTCATGTTGCTTTTGCGACCTTTGCCAATGCTGACCGTTTTGATCTGGGAACGCAGTATTCGTTAGTGTTCGTTCAGGCCCTCAATCTTTTCCAATGCGCACTGAAACTTCAAGGGATTTGTAGGTAATTCATAAGGATGCCGGCGATCCTCAGCAAGTACGCCGAGGCGTTCACCTGGAGCAGCGCCTCGCCCGCCCTCATCGGCATCGGTCTCACCGTCGCCGTCCTCAAGCTCTACAGCCGGAACATCAAGAAAGGGTAACCTCGGAAATGCTGAAACAGACAAGTGTCGGCTTTTTAGCAAGAGCGTTCATCGTCCCGTAGTGACCAAGACGCCTGATGGCAAGAAGAAGGAGGAGAAGGCTCATGTCGACAAGGCCTTCTTCCTCAAAATTCATTCCATTCTGAAGATCCTCGTACCGAGTATCTTCTCTGGAGAGGTAAACACGGTCTCCATAAGTTTCAAGTTCTTCAGACTTTCTACATGATCGTCATCGCCCTCTCGTTGCTCTGCAGAACCTACGCCGACGTCTGGATGATTATGACATCAACGAAAATCGAGGCGTAAGTGAAAGTTCTGAAACTTATCATTGCCAGGTCGATCATTGACCGTGACACGGATCTCTTCATCAAGACTCTCATCCACTACTTCATCTGCATGCCTCTTATCTCCGTCGTCAACGCCATGCTCAAATTCTCGTTGGCCGAGTTGAAGCTGAGATTCCGCGAGAGACTCACCAAGCATCTCTATGCACAATATCTCAGGTTTGAGGTCTTGAAGAAAAAGAGGGAAGAGAGTTGCAGGGGCTTCAACTTCTACAAAATGTCCAACTTGGACAATCGCATAGCAAATGCGGACCAGCTCCTCACGCAGGACGTCGATCGCTTCTGCGAGGGCATCGTCGATCTCTACAGTAATCTGACCAAGGTGAGGAATTTCTTCTACGAGAAAGTCTCTTCAGCCTTTGGTCGATGTTCTTCTCTATTTGACTCGAATTGGAACGACGCTCGGCTTCCGCTCGCCAGCTGGTCTCGTCTTCTATCTTCTCGCATCAGGTCGGCACTTTGCAGTTGCTGTCTGAGAGTTAAAGCAAAGCGCATTGTGAAAGGTTTAAGCAAACATGTAGTTCTTGCCAGACGCAACGACGATTTTAATTTCTAACAGGTGAAATTTACAGTCGAATTACTGTTTCACAATTTTTTATTATCTTCGCCGTTCCGGGCAGTTCGGGCTCATTTTCGCGTTACAATAGCTCATCATCGATCTTTTCAGGTATTTTTCTCACTCGTCTCCGTCGTCCGATCGGACGTCTGACAGTTCAGGAGCAGGCATTAGAGGGCGAGTTCCGCTTCGTGAACTCGCGTCTCATCATGAACAGCGAGGAAATCGCCTTCTACCAGGCAACCTCAAAGGTAGAAAAAGAAAGACTCTTCAGGGCAATGAGCGTGAGAGAAGCACAGTAATGGGAGCCTTCGACAACCTCGTGAGCCAGTTCCGAACCTCGATCCTCTTCCGCTTCTCCATCGGCTTCGTCGACAACATCATCGCCAAGTACTGCGCCACCGTCGTCGGATGGTCAGTGAGCTTTTGAGATTTCTGTCGTTGACAAGCAGTTCGCGGTTTCTCAATTGCAATTATTTTCGAATACGAAAGCGTACTACTTGAGCATGTCTTCGATTAATTCATTCCAATTCTAGGTACACCGTCTCCCGTCCGTTCTTCGATCGCAGCAACGAGCACATGATGAGCAAGTCCAAGAATGCCCTCATACAGGTTCACTCTTACAGGAATCAAGTACAGTACAATTCAATTCAGGACTACTACAACAGCGGGCGAATGATGTTCAAGTTGGCCGAGGCTCTGGGCAGAATCGCCTTGGCTGGAAGAGAGATGACTCGGCTGAGCGGATTCACAGCCCGTGTGCACACTCTCATGCAGGTCCTCTCCGACATCGACAAGGGCCACTACGAGAGGACCATGGTAAGGCGTGTAAAGCATCGAGAGGGAAAGAGCATGATGGAAGTGATCAAAGATAGCAGTGAGTATCAGGCCTGTTCAGGCCCCCCCAGGCCTGTATCAGGCCTGTTAGTAGAGGAAAATATGTTTCGTTTATTTGATGCGTGCGCGTTAATTAGGTGTTGATATCGAAGAGAGGAAATCTCCGCGTGCAGTTGAACTAGAAATCACAATTGTTGCAAATTCGCTGTTTCATGCTACCCTTTTATCCCACGACTATTTTTTTCTAGCCGATAGAGAGAAGATTTCCATCATTCAGGTGAGCAGCGGTACGAAAGACAAGAACGGTTCTTCGGACTCGGAGGACGTTGCTTTGCTCGAGAAGCCCGTCCTCGTGCCCGGCAGTGGTATCTTTCACAATCATAAGCTAGAGATTTCATGAAAACAGGCGAGCTCGTCATCCAGGATAATGTGATTCGCTTCGAAAACGTCCCTCTCGTCACTCCGAACGGCGATGTCCTCATCCCCTCTTTGGATCTCGAGGTGAGCTGAAACATATCAGCAACTGGTTCTCAGTGAATAACAATGTTCGAAAACGTTTCTTCTTCAGGTTCCCTCAGGAACGAACGTGTTGGTATGTGGGCCGAACGGCTGCGGCAAGAGCTCGTTGTTCCGCGTCCTTGGAGAGCTCTGGCCTCTCTTCGGCGGTCGACTAACCAAGCCGGCCAAGGGCAAACTGTTCTACGTCCCCCAGGTTTGAAACGTTATCGAAGCAAGACAAGGACGTTTCAGAGACCGTACATGACCCTCGGCACTCTGAGAGATCAAGTGATCTACCCGGACAGGCCCATGGACATGTTCAAAAAGGTGAGCTCACAGAGGGTTGAGAGAGGGAAGCGCAAACAAAGTGCCAGCCTTTCATCGAAGAAAGCAGACAAACTTTGAGGCTCAGCCGCCAGCCAACGTACTAGTTAGGAAATTCAACCAACCTTATTTGCAACGGCCGAAACTGGCAATCCCTAACAATTGCTATCGGGAAATGTCTCTTGCAGGGTGTGACAGACGATGATCTCCTCGCCATGCTCGATCGAGTCCAGCTTGGCTACATCTTGACCAGGCACCTTTTACTTCAAAAGTCGAATGCAATCCTTCAGAGAAGGTGGTTGGGACGCCGTACAAGACTGGATGGATGTCCTCTCGGGCGGTGAGAAGCAGCGAATCGCGGTGAGTTTTTCAGCTCGGCGGAATTTCGCTGTTTCACCCGGCATACGTCAAGTGTTGAGAGTTCCATCTGACACTAGCGGAAACTCCCCTTTCCGGTTGACTCTTCCTGCTTTTCCACAGAAACCGACAAATTCGGGGCGATTAGTTTTTCTTTGCAGATGGCTCGTCTCTTCTACCATCGCCCACAGTTCGCCATCCTCGATGAATGTACCTCGGCCGTCTCCGTCGACGTGGAGGGCGCGATGTACGCGCAGTGTCGACAGATGGGCATCACTCTCTTCACCGTCTCACACAGGCAAGTCGAGGGAACTGGAGGGCTTCAATGCTCTTATTTCTACGGCGACTATTACCTTTCGTGCACACTTCAATGAAAAGTTGAGCTGTATTTGAAGAGATTTGAAGAGAACTGTCTAGGGCAATAAAACAAACCACCATGGTCACAAGCGAAATCAAAGCTGCGAACTGCCCTGCCTTATGTCCACGAAATGAAACAGCGGATTGTTGCAGGAAATCGCTCTGGGTTCATCACGAGTACTACCTTCACATGGACGGGCGTGGTCACTACGACTTCAAGAAGATCGACGAGAACACGCCGCAGTTCGGATCCTAGTTTAAGCTTTCCTTCATCTTCTCTGCTTTTGTTCTTCTTTGCCCTTTGTGTCTCTTGCATTCATCGAATCGAAGAAAACTGCTCACTTTCATTGTGTTGTGAAGGACGAGATTCCTCTCGTCCAACAAGGTTGTACTTATTCGAGCTTATTCAGACAGCAGAAAAGAAATAAAGAAACTCTTTGACAGACAATTCGTCTTCTACGGTGGTTGACACTAACAATTGCGTCGCTTACAAATTCTTTCAAGATCTTTTGAAACCGTACACGGCCTGCCAGAGGAACAATTAATTGCTCGTTTCGCTCGCTTGAAGGCCAAGACTCAAAACCAGCCAAGCTTGAAGCAAGAGGAATTCGAATCTTCCAGAGAGAGAGAGAGTTTCTGGTTTTTTTCCTCCTTTCATCAAGAAACTGCTCTTTATAACAATAACATTCCCAGGCTGGAAACATAAGCGAATCCTGAAACTGATGTGTTTTCGTCTTTCTAGAGAGCTCTACTGACTTTTTAAGGATATGGAAGGCTCCGAAACAATGACATTCCCAGGCTGGAAACATAAGCGATTCCTGAAACTGATGTGTTTTCATGATTTGTTCTCTTCAACATCTTCATCCCTGCCAGGACAAGTCGGATTTGCTCGTGAGAACAAACAGCAAATTAAGAGACGATGAAACCGGCATGAAAATGTGTCAAATGGTTGCGGAAACGACCAAACTGACGGTTCGAAGTGATGAAATTGTAGAAATGAAGAAAACCCGACTAGCATGTCGGTTTCAACGGGTCATTTAATTTTCGTCTTTACCACTTCGAACCTTCAACTCAATCATCTGAACCGTCATCCGACAAACATTCATGCCGGTTTCACTCGTTATTTAATTTGCAGGCAACAATCGCCACAACACACCTACGTGAGAAATGTGAAGGAAGATTGTTTACGAACGACAACACGCTGTCATAAACTTCAATTTCGTATTCTCTCGTAATAGAAGACTCAAAAACGCCCTGGAAAAAAAGCTTCTTAGTGGAAGAGACTTTCAGGTTCACTCCACCTCCTCAAAGTCGTCCTCAATAACTCTTTGAAAAAGGCACACAACGAAAACATTGCAATCGTTTATTGTAAGCGGGAGCTTTTGGGGGAGACACGCGGAGAAGGAGGCTCGGCGGGAGAGGAGGGGGCCCTCAGAGGCCGAGGAGGGGCGCTAGGCCGCCGAGGACGAAGGCAGCGGCCGGCAAGACGAGCGCCGCCGTCTGCGCCTCGGCCACGATCTCGGCCCCGTTACAGTACTCGCTGTCGCAGCAACGCCACGCGTACATCTCGGGTGCGTGCTCGCGGATCTTCTGCAGTTTCTCCATTTCGGGTTACGGTAGCGGGCCTGCCTTGCGGATTTCGCGACAAGACCCCTTGTTGCAGTCGAAGATCTCCTTGCCGCCGGCGATCTTGTAGGCGATGCACTTGTTGTAGTCCCAGCGGGAGCACTTGCCCGGCTCTGGCTGAAGTCC
>JAQIXL010001518.1:0-17578 GCA_034700245.1 Poikilolaimus oxycercus
CCCCGCCGTGGGGTTCCCCCCCCCCCCCCCCCACCCCGTCACCGCCGGATCCCATCAAAGGAAGAGAGCGGCAAGTGGCCGTCGACTACGGAGGACGCATTCCCAGAGAAGAGCCACTCGAAGGCGAAGTCTTGCCCCGCGACGAGGAGCTTCCGTTTTTGTCCCCGAACGACGATGACCGTCGACAGACACTCGAAGATCTCGCCTATATGTCTCACCTCGGAGACATCGCCGCCAAGATCGCACCGCTGAAGGAGGCGTCGAGAGCGATGAGGAAGAGAGGGGAGCATTGTGAGTCGTCGTTCTTCTTTTCATGTACTTCAATTCTATGGCTGCAGATTTCGGTCCCCAGAGACCAGATCCGAGAGAATACTTCCATCTGGTGGTGAGGGGACGGGTCCGGAAGCGACGGATCGACAGGTTTCGAGGAGTCGTGTCACCGCCTCCCACAGTAAGTCAGTTTTGCACAACCTTATTTCTTTACAGATGGCTGCCGCCCCCACAAATCAAACGGGAAGGGAGACGAGCGGACGACCGTCCTCCTCAAGCCAAGGACAAGCCATGGCCGCCGCCCCCAACCACGCTACCCAGGACGACGAGGACAGCGACGACTTGGACGGCAGATCAATGTCGTCCGCTGACGATTATGGCATAGTCGTTCTGTCCGACGAGGAAGACGTTCAAGCGGTAGACGAGGACGCCGGCGTCAACACGAAATTCAGCGTCAATTCACAAGGTGAGCTGCTTTCGACGTTGGAGAGGAAAGATTTGCAGCGTTCAAGGACAAGCCCCCGTATGAGCAGGCGAGGATCAAGGAAATCTGGTATCGAGACGCCATGAACCGCAATGGAAAGCCACATGAGGCCGTCCTCCCGCCCTTACAAGTGGCCAACGGACCATGCTATGAGGGATGCTGCTGTCTCCACTTCGTCTCCAGGTCTGTGTAGAGCTTACGGAAGCTAAAGCTATGTTTTCCACAGAGCGGAGATCATTTTGGCGAGAGCCTTGGCCTTCGACAAGCTCATGACGGGGGGTCGACATCGTTCCGATCTCGACCAGTACTGGAAGCAGAACGTCACCGCTTTGTACGAGACGGATGCAGACGGAGACGAGGTTGTCGGATTCAAGGGTAACGTCGCCGGACACGAAGTCTGCATGCTCGCCTTCAGAAGGATTTACTGCATCGGAGAGATGAGGTGAAGAGAGAGAAGTTTGTGAGCAAATCTTTGCAGACTGAATACGTTGCTGAAGGACGTGAATCATCCAACGCAGCTTGTGCAGTGCACCGGGCAGCAGAGTCGGAAGACCGAAGCGCGACAATCTGCCATTCTGCAAGTCGTGCGCGCTATCGGGCAATCGTTGCCCTCCCGGCCCAACCATTACATAATGCCAGCAGGACTGAAGAAGAAGTGCGTCCCTTTTCTTGTTCTAAAAAGGATGGTTCAGAGAGCACGCAAGGCTCGCCGGCTTCGACATTGAAGGGCAGCAGAAGCTGCACAAGTTCACCAACGACCTTCGTCGAATTCGGAGAGATCTTGGAATCGTCGTTCACTACAACAAGGTTACTTCACTCGTCTGAGGATTGCTTTTCAGGCGCACGCATTCACGAGGTGCACACCTTGTCTTGCTCTCAGTGCGGATGACGCCACACGACGAAGCTGTCCCGAGAAGCGCGACGAAACTCGCCGCATGACGGAGATCCATAGACTCCTAGTCCGGTAAGTGTGCCTTCTATTGATATACATTGCGCAGTCGTGATCGTGATGAGATCGACAAGAGGAAGGATTACGTGACGAATGTGGCGAAGGATGAGATGCTCATCTTGTTGGACGGAATGAGCAAGTACAAGACGATGCTTCCGTGTCTGACCACCCGCATCCCACACAATCCACCGAGGCTGATGAGTTGCGACGTGGATCTTGCCGTGGTCTACGAACGAGATGGTACGCATGCTGCCTCTTCAACAGTATTCTTTTACAGACAAAGAACCGAAGAAGAGCTACTTGTACCACAACGCCGGTCTTCATCCTGAGAGTACAACCGACAAGACGTGTTCCATTCTTCTCGACTTGCTCCTGAACCACAAGGGCAAGAGGACGGTGCATGTTCAGCTCGACAGCGCCAGCACGAACAAGAGCAAGTACATGCCTTTTTTCTGCGCCCTCATGGTGCAAAGCGACGTCGTTGGCGAGGTTTGCACATTTCAAGTGCTTTTTGATGACCACTCAGATCTACCTGTTGTATGCCAAGGTCGGCCACACCCATAACGAAGTCGACGCCCGCTTCGGTGACTTCGCCAGGGACTTGGAGAACAAGGACATCTACTCACCATCCGGTTTGGTTTTCAGTTGACAAAGATGTCCGAGTTGCAGAACTAGGACGAGTGCTTTGCAATCATCCAGGAATGCGCTGGATGAACAACATTCAATGGTACGCCTTCAAGGATCTGTACGAGCAAATCTCCACCATGGAGTTGTCGCATCTACGAGGACAAGGACAAATGCACTTCTCTAAAATTGGTACACTTTTCCTCCCATTGTTGTTATGTGCAGCCGGACGTGTCATTATGAGGTACTCACGCTACATGCACGACTCCCGCTTCTATGGTGAAGAGAACGACGGGTGCGACTTCTTCCCTTTCAAGGTGAGATTATAAGTTGGCTTTTCAAGGGACGTGCAGGAAATGGCGGCTAGGCTGCCGGAGCCTCTCCCCTTCAGCGGGACCGGTGCTCAAGACTTGGCGCTTCTGGCCGCCCACACGGAGCTAGTGCGAACAATGACCGACCTCAGTCACCGGCAATCGATGCTCAATGACGCGGAGGCGATGAGGAAGCTTGCAACAAGTGAGCTGTTTCCTTTCTTGTCTTGAGCCCGTCTTCAGAGCCACTCCAACTGGACCCGAGGTGGAGGGAAAGAAAGCGCCACCCGGCCCCACAACCTCCAGACATCACTGGCCTCCCCTCTACGGCACTCGACAAGACACTCGAAGCGTACTTCCATCGAAGCGATTGCCCTGCTCAGTATGTTCCCCAGAAGTGGCACGAAGTCACTGGCCGAGGCCCCCAGCCAATCGGTTCGTCTAATGTTGTCGTCTATGCATTGCTTTCTAATTGTTTAGTCTTCGACGACCAGTATGTCGATCCATGGTACGAAGACGTCGGCCGAGCCGGAGATCGTGTGATTCGCTACTTTCACTTCCGCAGCGCACGTGAGTTCCACCTCGCTGCCGTCTATTATGTCGCATTTCAGGCAGTCCTGGTCGCCCAAGATCGAGGTCTCGCTCAGGATCCGAGCTGTCCGGCCCCGAGGAGGAGCAAATCGGACGGGGCCGGAAGAGAATGCGAGAACGCCGGAGTCCCAGTAAGTCCAGTTGGACGTCGAAATGTTTCGTTTAGAGAAGCGAGCCCGCGGCAGACGCGCATCGACTCCCGTCCCCACCAGCACAGTCGACGAAGAGTGCGACGACGCCATGGACACCCAAAGCGCCGTCTCGGAAGGAGCCCCACCAGAAGCCTCTTCGGCAAGTCGCGCGTCAAGTCGTGCCTCGTCTCGGTCCAGTCTCCGCTCTTCCGCGTCCATTCGTTCCAACGCCACCGAGGAGTCCATCGGCTCTTTTCTCTCGGGCATGACGACTCGAAGTGGTCGAACAGTGCGCCGAAATGTGCGATTCATCGACTAAGACATGCTTCTTGTTGTTTCTTTGCGCTGTTATGTCTTCTTTGAATGTTTCCTTTCCACTCCTCTCGAGTAATAAAACGTTCCTTTCACCGCTTGTGTATTTCCAGTCACATCGAAACGTTGTCCGACGAGCTTGATTACCTCCAAGTGGCGAGGAAGAAGTAGGCGAAGAGGACGAGAAGAGTGCTCGCCCATGAAATCAGCCGACAGAGGGAGCGCGCGCGCCGTATTTTTTGCGCACGCGACGACTATTTCGCGCGCTTTTTTTCTTTCTGCCACACACAGACAAACGGGCCGTTTAGAAGCCTTTATCGCACTTGCGCCGGCTTTTCTATGCATAGAACGACTAAACACAACACCAGGAACATTTAGAAACAAAAATAACGAACATTGATTTTTCCGACCAGAATCCATACCATGTATCATCGATTTTTCCGAGATTTTTTTTGGAGGCCTTGGCCTCTCAAACCTATTCCATCTTGTAGCCTACACCGAGTACATCACGTCAGTGTTTTTTTTGCAAAGAAAAACAACTTAGAACGCGAGAAAAGGCGAAAAGTAGGAAAAAAAAAACCGTCCCCGTCAGTTGACCCCCGATTGTATCGACCCCCCGACGGTATCCCCCGACCCCCCGACGGTATCGAAACTGTCGCTGGCGCCAGAAAACTGTTCTCGGCGCCAGGGGGCCCCAATTGTATATTGAGTAACTGGTCGCCCTAATTGTATGAAATCCAGTTGGCAGGGAGTGGCGACGCCGAACCTGGTCGCCCTCATTGTATGAAATCCAGTTAGCAGGGAGTGGCGACGCCGAACCTGGTCGCCCTCATTGTATGAAATCCAGTTGGCCCCGAACGGCGACGCCGAACCTGGTTCCCCCGATTGTTGATTTGGCGCCCAAAACTGTCCAGTTCGGTTCCTGGCGCCCGGTCCCCCGATTGGAGCGACAGTTTTAAAACGCCCTTTTTTCGTCGAGAAATTTTCGGGCCGATTTCGGGCCGGAGAATAATTTTTCCCTGAATTGCTTTTTATGTTACTTTCAAGCATTGTAAGTCGTTTGCGAGTTGTTTTAAAGCGACTAGAGACGATTTGAAGATGAAAGAGGCTATTTTCAGTCGTTATTATGTGTCGTTGTGTTGACGCGACAGCGCTCTTTTAGGAGCCAGGCCAGTTCTCTCGCTTTCGAAACAAAACGAGAAGAGAAGAAAACGGCGTCGTCAAAGAACAGAAAATGCGCCGACAGTTGCAACGCGACCTTCACGAAACAGCGCAGCAACAACGGCATTGCTACATCCCTTCTCCTCCCACAGCTTACATGATCTTTTAAGGTACTCTAGGTGTAGGAGTTGTAACCACTGAGTTGAGTGATGATTTAGAGAAGCGGACTTTATTGCTGGCAAGGTAGATTGTGAGAGCAACAACAAACAGAGGCATTGCAGAGGTACAACAGACAAAGGGGGATTAGTGGGTGGGGGCGGTGGCCTATTCTTCTTCCGAATCCTCAGCATCGCTGTCGACCGGATGGACCTGCTCGTCATCCTCCTCGTCCTGGTTGACCGTAGACTGTGTCGGCTGAAGGTCCGCGGCTTGTGCAGCAAGCTGCGCCGCAGCGCGACGACGCTCTTCAATGAATCTGGCGCATCCAGACGAGAAGCGGCCTCCGATATAGGTGCCGAAGAGGGCGAAGTAAACAGCCAAGGTCATGTCACCTACAGCGTGCAAGTAAGTGAGATGAACAGTAGAAGAAACTCACGATCGGCTATGACCACTTCCAAGTTGTCATGCTCGAAGAAAGCAAGCAGAAGGGTCCTGACGCGGGCGCAGAGGAGATACGTCTTCCAGACCAGGTGGCGGCTGCCCACTTCGTAGAGAAGCTGCTCACGACTGAGTGGTTTGCCTACACGGAAGGCGACGAAACGCACTGGCCAGCCGTTCGAATCTTCCACTCCTACAACAGTGGCGGTTCTCTGGAAGACGAAATACGGCTCACCTTCAATTTCCGCGGTCGCGGCCGAACTCATGTCGTTGTCGACGATGAAGGTGGTGGACAGTGAGTAGTCGGCGAGCTCGCAGCCAGCCGGGAGAACACCCTCCAGTGGTTCTGCTGGGCCTACGAAGAGGACGAAGCTCGTCGACTGTCGCTCCGGGGTGGTGGACAACTCCAGGAAATGCTCGACTGTTCTCTTCAGCTTCTCCGTCGGAAGCTGGAAGAAGTGTGTCGGCAAAAGGTACGCCTACCGATGTCGTCTGGATGAGCAAAGCCGTCGCACTGTTGGACACTTCATAGCTGCCGCCATCAAGAGGTTCGAAGCGCATCGCCTCGGTCACCGGCATGGTTCGTCGGCGGTCCGCAGCGATGCGGGTCCTGAGAAGCTGCACGTCCGTGTCCGCCCATTGCGTCTTTGTCCAGAACGCGGGTTTCGTGTACCTGCAAACGAATTTCCAAAGAGACGAAAGTGAATTACCGGGCGGCTCCAATATATTCCTTCCATGATGGTGGGGGCTCCAGAGCCAAGAACTTGCGGCTCCAGTTCCTCCAGGGGATTTCAATGGCGACACCCTTGCTGCGCAAATGAGAGCAAACGTCCTTCATTATCGACAGCAAGGCGTGGCCCTTCCTGACGGCGACGTCCTCTCCGTAGTCCTCTTCTGTGAGGATCTCGTACGCCCTTCGTCGGTCGCGGTAAACTCCCGAGATGTATCTTCGGAGCCCAAAGGATGTGACGGCCTGTGGATCGGGCCACATGGCGCACACCCAATTGTAGAAGGCATCAAAGAGTGAGTCTCCCATGTCCAGAACTCTGACGAACTCTATGGACACCTGAGAACCTACGATGACAACTTATTCAGAACAGACCTCTTCGGAGAGGACGAGGGAGCACATCTCTCGCCTCTTCTCCTGTGTGAAATCGCAGTGAAGGAGCCTCGGGTTGCTATCTCTGGCCTTCCTCATCACAAACATCTACATATGTTTGTGACAATGTGAAAAGCCACCAACCTTCTCCATGAACGTGAATTCCTTTTGCTTTCGCTCTCTTTGAGGGCGCCCGAAGAGGAGAAGTTCCGTGTAGGACTTGTTCTTCACGATCGCAGTTGGAATGGAGCCGTACACTTGGCGAAGATTGGGACGCTTCTGGATCGCGAGACGAGCAGCGACGATTCTGCAACCGTTTGCAAGTCGCCTGCAAAGCACTCACCGATGTTGCCCATCCAAGGCGGTGTACACGGGCTCGTTCGTCACCGGATCGACCTCCTTCTTCACGATCGCTCGATAGTCGATGTCCCTGTTGAACTTGCCGTCCAGCATCGCCTTCTCAATGACCTTCATGTGAGCATCGTCGACGTCACGCAGATATCCACTGACATTGATACGATCGATGTCGATTTGACGAAGACGCGACGGGTCGACTCCTGAACGATTTCCTATACAAGGCGAGACATCTAAAAACTCACCTACAGTCGTCGTAGCCGCGGTATTCTTCCAGATTTCCAGCTGCATCATCATCTGGTTGGCTTCTTCGACGGCCTCGCCGGGTGTGAGACGGCGTGCCGGCGGTGGGGGCTGAAGGTGAATCTGCTCTCCGTGGCGAGTGGGGCGGATGACGCGTCTTCCTCGGGCTTTCCGCGGTTGGCCATGCTCATCGACCACCAAAGGCGCCGAGGGGCGGCGCTTGGCTCGATCTCCTAAAAGCACACTTTGGTGGAAGACCCAAGAGCACTCACGGAGAAGCGCTTCCACTTCAGTGCAAAGATCCGTCGCCGTCGTGCTAGGGCTTGGGAGACCGAATTGGGTGGCATCGATTTGATCCCTGGCAAATCCGTGGAAGTTGGCCATTTCGTAGGCATAGACGGTGCCCTCGATGGGGAAGAGAAGAAACTACCTCTGTTGTTAGAGTAGTAGAGGCAACAAACCAGAAGTTGCGACTCGTCCACGATGTGGGGACTGCTCTTCTTGTTCACGACGAAGATAGCGTCGATTTTCGGGTAGTCGGCGACCTTCTTTTGGAACGTGTGCGTTATATCGTGAAGGTGGAACGTCTGTTCCACGGGATGATGATAGACTTTCCACGCAGTCGAGACGATGCCTATCTAAAGATCAAGAAGATGTCGACAAATAAATATTTGCTCGCCTTCGTGGTGTCTATGCGACGTTGTTTGGCGTAGAGAAGAAGACAGTTGGTGGTGATCCATGGCGAGGCGGGGATGCAGCGGAGAGGATTCACGTGATCTGCAAAACCGTCTTCGAACAAAGAGAGTGTCTTACTGTGACGAACAGACGATTTGGCTCCCGGCTTCTTACGACCCTCGACGAAGGTCGGCAGCGGTCCAAACGTGGCTTCCTCGGCTAGCGATGCGTTGCTGTGGCGCGGCTTCTTCGGCGGTGCCTTCGTGCTCGTCTGCAAACTCGTTGTGAATCTCAAGAGAGTGAAAAATGGCGTACCTGGTGGGGGCGGTCGCCGATGGTGTCCTCGGGGAACTCGAAAACGCTGCTGTTCTGTGACTCGCCATCGTCGTCGCTCTCTTGGAAGTGGAAGACTCGTTGATCGAAGTCGAACTCTCCTCCTGCCATGTGACAGATTCGGTGGCCTTCTCCGTCGCTTTTCTCCATGTCGCTGTCCGAGATATAGGCGGCATCCTCTGTCGTCTTCTCAGCGACGTCCACTTCCAGCTTGCTCTTCTTCGACCTCGAGTGATCGGAGCCAGCTGACGATCGGCGTCTAGCTTCCTTGGAGTCGGTGGGGGCGGTGGCCGGATTCGGTTGCTTCTGTCCCGCTTCGGCCGACTCCATATTCGGCTTCAGCATAGACGGCAGCTTGTTCGCAAGATTTCGCTTCGGTAGCTCGATCTGAAAGCGTTATTTTATATTTTCACACAGAGTTTTCGCGCCACATCGATCACGAAACGCGACGCGACACAAGAGAGCTAAGAAGCATCACAGTGATCGAGGTATCGAACAATAGAGGGTGGGTTGGAGGTGGGCTCGGAAGAGAGGAAAATGGGAAGGGGCTTTCACTCGTCCTCGCTGGAAACCAGCTCGAACTCGAGGTCGTCCTCGCCGTTGTCCATGAACTGATGTCCTTCTTCTTCGTCGAAGACTTCCTCGTCGGAGTCGGTAGTGTCCATGAGGTCTTCCTCTTCTTCGTCGTCGCTCGAGTCGGAATCGGTGCCTCGTGTGACCGGGATGCCGTCATCGTCCACAGAGCGGCGAGCCATTATGTAGTTGGCTGAAACCGGTGTTCGGATGACCAACTTTGTTGTAACCCTTACATTCCATAATGTCGATTGTCTCCGACAGAAGCGGCACGTTCGGGACTCCGCGAAGGGCTCGCGTCGGGCAGAGTTGGTGGCCTCGAAAGATTCGCGCTCCAGCTCCAAGGAGTTCTACAACTGCTGTTTGCAAATCGCCTAAGGTTCCAACCTCCCATTCTCTTCGTGAGTGCAGACATACCGAGGAGTTCAGCGCGTGCCTCCTCGCAGGCACCTTCCACGTACTTCAGTCGCCTCAGCAAGCCCTCGCCGTCGTCATCGTCTCTCGCTTCGGACACGGAACGACTAGGCCTTGGGCGGCCCTCTCGCGGACGGCGCTCGGGCCGCGCTGTGGCCATCGAAACGGCTCTCTCAAGACGGCGGTTCCTATGTCCCTCCTCAATGCCCGCTGCAATCGATGGCGTCGTGCTCAACTAACTTCACTCACCTTCCAAGTCGCGCATTGCATCTCGAACAGACTGCGTGGGCGGCTTCCTTTTTCCGTCGAGGACGACCTGTTGTCTCAGGCGGCCGGTGGAGGCGTGCAGGAGTGGAATCCTCGCACCAATGAGTTCTAAACTCGTGGTTGTATGAGACGAGGATGGCGCACCCGCAAGACGAATGAGGAATAGTTGAAGTTCGTGCGTCTCGTTGAAGAGTCGCCATCGTTCCTCCTTCACGTCCTCGAGATGCGAGCGCAGTCCGGCGACATTTCTAGGACGAGGTTGGCGAATCATAACGACTCACATTTCCGTTGTGTCGTCCTCTCCGTGGATCTCGCAGACGAAGTTGTTGGCCGTCGAGATTTCCAGGCCCTTGCAGACAATGCACGGGCGGGGCGTCGCCCTCTTCTGCTTCTGCTGCTGCTGCAGATCGCGTCCGTTGTCGGGGTGATTGGTCGGGGCCGGAGGGCTGTTGAGCCTCTCGCCTTCTTCTCCTAGACGCGGTTGTGTGGCTGTATAGCGATCTTCTTGCTTATCAGGAAGCATTTCTGAACCAAGTTAGCTGGGAAAAAGAAAAGAACATGCAAGGGCGAAGGAAACAGGGATTGAGAGATTGAGTTAGCGATTGAACGCGTTACTCTCTTCTCCGTGACCACAAGGAAATGCCTTTATTCTGTTGCACTCGCTGAGGGTGTGGGCGTAGGCCGAGAAAGAAATTAGGAGAATGGGAGGTGGGGGCGGGAGCCGACACGAAACAAAAAACACGAAGAAGAACAATGAGACGCCTCACTGCAGCTCACGAGGGAGGCGGGGGAAGTCTTCCTCTTCTTCCTCGTCGTCCTTCGAATTTTCGGCGCTCGAGTTGCGCTTCTTCTTCGTCGAGCCGTCTAAATCTTCTCGTTCAGTGACTGCTTCAACACTTACATCCCCTCTCCTCCTCCTCCTCCTCCTCCTCCTCCTCTTCTTCTTCTTCGTGACGACGTTTCGCTGACGAACCCTCACCGTCATCCAAGAGCGGTTGGGGCATAGCACGCTCAGCCGCACCTGAGAGACGAGGCTTACAAGACGCCTCCACAAACCTGTCATTGTGAGGAGGCCGTCCATGAAGGCAGTTGCGACCACCGCGTCGGTCTTCGTCCCCTGTTTGGCCATGGCTCGAAGTCGGTGGAAGTAGTTCAGGAGAGGAGTGGCAGGGATCAAGTCTCGTCGATTGTGGCGCCGAACCATTGGCGGATAACCCTTAGCGAACAGTTCTGCAAGAACACTATCTCAAACGAGAAAGCTCCCAACTTACCACCAAGCATTCGCAGGGCTTGATCTCGACCCTCAACCTGCTGCTCCAATGCGAAGGTGCGCTTCGCAATGTCTTCCGTGGCAGCCACGACGTTCTTGGTGAGGTCGTACATCTTGCCGATCTCTGCCTCCGATGACATCCGAGGCATGGTGACTTTCGCGGTGGACCTCTTGTGTGGCAACAGCCACATGTCGCGGAAGTCCTTGTCGAGCTTGCGTTCCTTCTCGTGTGGCCAGGCGTCTCTCGGATCGGGTGAGTGCTCCCGGATGTTGCCCGGTGGGGCTCGCGGGCTCCTCGCGGACCGCTTTCGCTCCTTCGAGACCTTCTCGACGGGTGCCTTCTTGCGCTGGACCGTCTCGTCGACGATCTGGATTTCAGCGTCCTCGTCGAGTGTCCTCGATGAGCGCTTCCTATCCAGCTTCTTGCCCTTCTTCGACGACTGAGAGAGGGCGTCGTTGGAGGAGATGGAGCTGATCGACTCCGGGCGAAAGCGGTCGCCAATGAAGGAGTCCGCCTGGCCGGCGAGAGAGACGAGCAGTTTCGGAGGCTCCTCCTTCTTCCTCGGCCCGATCCTCGGCCGTTTCTGCGTGAGGCGCGCCTCTTCCTCCTGCCTCTTCGCCTGGCGCTCGGCGGCGTTCTTCGCCATGGCTTCCTTCATCTAATCTCATTCCCTCTATGCGCTAGTTCACCAACCTTCCTGGCCTTCTCCTTAGCCTCTTTCACCTTCTTCGCCCTGAGTCCCGTCTGTCGTCCCTCATCCGTCGCTTCTTCGTCATTGTGCAGTTGGGGGCGGCTGCCGACATCGTCCTCCAGCACCTCCACGTCCACCTCCAGGTCCACCTCGTCCGACTCACTTTCTGCGGCCGTTCAGGTGAACATAAGCACCAACGAACCTTTGCGTGGGTCACGAGGACGGGCCCATTGCGAGCCATGCGAAGCGTGCCCGCGGACGACGCCCTCGACTTCTTCCTCGTCATCGTCCGAGTTCTCCTCCCGTGGCGGTTTCTGTGTCGCGACGATGTTCTTCTCGGTGTCTGAGCTCGACTCCTCCAGATAAGGGACCAAGGGGCGTCTCTGCAATCCAGCCCCTTCAACTGTAAAGCTATAAAGTCACCTGCGGAGTGAAGACGGGCTTCTGTGAGCGGTTTATGATGGGCGAGTCCGGAGCCTTCTTCTGGACTACATCCGGTGCGGGCGCGTCCTCATCATCGTCGGTGTGGGCGATTGCCGATATCTTCTCGTCCTTCGTCATCGCTGGATGTCCGCAGGAAAAGAAGTTCACCTGCAAGGTTTATCATCAGTTAATAACTGCGAAACGTCGAGCAAAGCGAGCATGTTAAAACGAGAAACACGCAAATCACACGCACATGCAAGCAAATTGTGTGGGGGCGAGGGCCAGGGTGCGCAAAGCGTTTCCATTACAACATATTCACAAAGAGAGGAAGGAAAGGGGCGGTTCAATGCGGCTCATTGCTGGGGAAGGGGCCAGGCGCTGAAGGCTTGATAATAGCAGTTCGTATGGCGGAAGAGGATGACGAGCTGCTCTGCGAGTGCTTCCAGAGGGTAGAATCCGCCTTCCTCGTCGTGTGCGAGAATCCAGACGATTGCCTTCGCCGCCGCGTTGATGACGGCCACGGGTTCCCTCTCGTCCACCTTCTCGCCGCGAAGACCACCTAGCACTACAAAAAGCATTAGCACTTCCCATTGTCACACTTACTGTTTCGCAACGCGGCCTCGTAGGAACACAGCCCTGTATACGCGTCGTTTCTGAGCTTCACTCTCTCCTGAGCCGGCAGCCGTGTGGCGAGGCGCTTCTCTTGTTCGATTGCTTCTTGAAAGCTGCCGAACCAGTCGGGTGTTTTCTCTCCCATGACAAGTTGCAGGGAGAGTTTCGCCTCCAGATCGATGCCAGCAAAGGGCGTCGATGGTGTCGCCTTCCAGCCAGTTCGATCTCTGTAATCAGTCCCAATGCGACACGAAAGAGCTCCACTCACGGCTGATGTTGATCAGTGCTGGAGGTTTTGGTGTCTTTTCCACGAGCGGCAGGCGAGAGTCTTCTGAATTGCTCTCTCTAAACTGCCAAAGTAGACTTACGGCCACTGCTGAAGGGATGAATCTTGGGTAGTAGTGGACGGCCTCCCGATGGTAGACGCACACTTCGGTTGCCACGCGTCGGGGCGACTAAAGCACGTTTGTTTTGTAAGCAAATACAAACCTGTTTTCGGAGTCTTGTTGAGGATGTTGGGGCCAGAAGGCGTGGAGCGTCCTCGTTGGTGGCGCCGGTTGGGCAGTTGTCTTGTTCGCAGGCGTGAGTTGGTGGGGGCGGTGGCCGCGGCTCGACTTCCCCATGGCACGAGAGTTAGTCAAACGATCTGAAAGGGGGTTAGCACCAAATAAACGCCACAATAGAACAAGAAGAGCCCGACGAGCAATGATTCAAAGGTACACTTCGGCGACAGCAACGCCTTGGTGAAGCATCGGACATTCGCACAACATGAACGAAAAGCTTTATCCAATACGAAAGGCTAGTGGGAGCTTGTGCAAGGAGGGACAGGGCGGCGTCTACTTCCAACTCGGTCCCAGTTGCTCCTCCTTCTTCTCCTGCTTGTCCTTCGACTCGCCGCCGTCACGCATTCGAAGAACGACGCCTGAACCTAGATGACACCAATGTCGAGCAAACCGGGAACGAAGCGAAAGGTGGAGGGTCTCGTGGTCGGCGGAGCCAAACTGCCCAGGTTGCGGAGGCGGCGTAGCTTCTCAGGTCCTTCAGGTTTGTTGATGGGGTCGGTGGACGATTTGATGGGATTCTTCTCCCTCTCCTTTCTCAGCGCGAGAAGTATCTCCTTGTCTTCCGCCGAGAGTGGGCGACAGGCGGCGGACGGCGGAGCAGGCGGATAGAACTCCCTCTCTCGGCCCAGCTTCGCCGTCGCAGGCGACAGCAGAGGCTCGACTAAACACTCAACACTAGACATCCGAAGAAAAGGCTTACGCTTGCGAGTGTGAGCGGGCTTCATTGTGAGAATCTCTTCGAGATAGGCGCCGTCCTCCAGAACCTCCTCCTCTTTCTCACTCTCCTTGGCAGCGGGGTCGGTGGACGACGTGGCGGATTCCTCGACGAAGACGGCGTCCTCCTCAACCTCCGTCACTTTCGCCGCGCGGAGCTGGGCTTCGAGGTGTTCCTCCTCGAGGACATAGTAGTCTTCGTGGTCGCCGCATTGCTCTTCGTCGGAGTTATCGCCATCATCTTCTTCGACGAGCTCCGACTGTGTCGCCTTCTCGACCGTCTCCGCCTCTTCCTTTCTCTCCGACTGCGTCGCCTTGTTCTCCGTCGGCACTTCATCCGCTTTCGACACTTGCTCGAAAGTTGGAGCCTCGTTGGGAGCGGGAAGCCAGTTGGTGGTGGAGTCGGTGGACGGAGCGACAGGTGGAGGCGTAATGTCAGCCGTCTGCCAGCTGGAGGACGAAACAGAAACGATTGGCGGCTGCTTCGTCTGTTGGCGAGTGAGCTCTTCCTTCTCGGCCTTCTGTTGCTTGGCTTGTCGGCGGCGAAGCTCTTCCTGCTCTTGTTTCAGCTGCTTGGCTCGGTGGCGGCGAAGTGTTTCCTGCTCTTCCTTGGCGATCCTCTGAGCATCAGCCACACTGGCGTCGGAGAGTATTGCTAAAGCACTCAGTAAGTTCGAGCTGTGAAAGTCTGACGACCTGCTCGAAGCTTCTCGAAGAACTGGAAGAGGGCGAACGTCGGCGCCACGTACTGCGCCTGTCGAAACGACTCAGCCAGGCCAGACAAACTCGCGAAGCTGCGGATCTCTAAAAGCGACCCATCAGAAGATGGGAGAGGAAACGAGCCTTGGTCGACGACAAGCCAGCGGTTGATGCGCAGCAGCACCTCGTCCCACACAACCGACGACAGCTCGCCATCGCGGCGAAAGCGAAGGTCAGGCGGAGCGGGGATGTTCGCTTGGAGCGCCCGCAATTGCGGCATCTGGTCCTGGTCCTCCTTGTCGAGGTCGTTGTAGAAGGCCTCGACGAAATTTGTGGGCACGGGCACATTGAAGTTCTTCGCGAGGAGGCAGATCGGCGCCGTCTCCGCTGCCGGATTGGAGTCGCCCTCATACTCGTCCATCCTCGCGAAAACCGACCTCAGCCTTTCTGAAAACCGGCTTGAACAGATTAATTCGGCGAACCTCTTAGTTCCGGAGGAATGTGACACAAGCCCCGAGAATAGGGACCGCCAGGGGAAGATCCCACTCCACGAGACGAAGGAGCTCCACGAGAGGAAGAAGCAGCTTGCGAAGAGCGACCTCCACGAGACGACGAGGTGATGCTTCCGCCAACGACGGGGTGAAGCTCGTCATCGGTGAGAACCGCTGGAAAGCTTCGTCCAAATGCGTAAGCGTGAGCGAACTTGTGAGAGGCCGGAAGTCCGCCGCATTGAAGGTGACACCGCGACGAGAGGGACCACCGCCACGAGAAGACGAACCACCGTCACGAAATTGTGAGGTTCCACCGCGACGTTGAGGCGGCACCGGGTTGCCAGCCGGAGATTTGCCCGTGGGATCCTCTAAAAAGGCATCACGGAGAGCGTATTTGGAACCTTTCCAATGGAGCTGCGCCGGAACGCGTTCCGAGTTTCTGGCAACCGGCCAGGCACGACCACTAGACGGCACTGGTTGTTGTTGATGTGGGTGGGGGCGATTGCCGGAATCCTGACGCGATCCACGACGGCCTGCAACGAAGTCGGCTTAGAGAAACGACAACAGTTAACAAACCTCCTTCGCCAGATCTGTTGGAGTTTCTTTGGGGGCGATTGCCAGAATCCCGACGGCGCGATCCACGAGCGCCTGCAATGAGGTCGGATAAGAAACAGAAACTGTGGGCAAACCTTCGCCAGATCGAGTGGAGTTGTTTTGGGGGCGACTGCCGATATCGGATCGATCTCCTTGCGAATTGGAAGGCGAGCCTGAGACAAGGGCAATAGAAGCAGTTGGAAACGGAGCCAACCTCGAGTTATAGGTGGGTCGTCGTCGTCCGACCTCGGACTGCGCGAGTGCTCACGTCGACGCTCGCGTTCGCCGGCCATTTCTTGCAAGTCCTATAGAATCTGTACCTGAAACAAGCAGTAAAACGAGTTCAACGACACCGAATAGCGAAACAAATATCGCAAAGCACGAGAAAAGTGAACGAAATGCGAAAGAAATGAAAAGAAACACTTACACTGAGAGATGAAGTTAAAGCTGCCGCTCAGCGTCGATGACAGATGCGAACTGGCGTTTTAGGCCCACAAATTTCGCACCTCGCGCGCGAGGTGCGAAGTAGATCAAAATTCGTGCGTGTTTCCGCGCGCGCTCGGTCGACCACACGCAATGGGCGAAATACCGTATACCAAACACGCCGCAACGCTACAGCGCGCGCGGCGCGAGCGGCGCGCTGGCCTAAAATCAGTTTCGATCGTTTCGTGCGCGGTGAGCGGCTGGTTAATTGGAAAGCTCTCATCATCGTCATGAAAAGTAAGTGTTTCGTTTTTCTTTCTTGTTTTCCGTCGTTTGTTTGTTCTTCTTGCTTGTGTACGTGGTTGTCGCCCCTCTCCGGGGTTAGTGGTGTATCCAATCAGTTGGCCCCCTAATGTATAGCCCTTTTATTGCCGTTTTAACTATTTTCTTGTCTTGCAGGCAAGCAAACCGAGTCGCCTCCCGGCCCCGACATCAACCAAAGCGCTTCGCCTACCGGCCGCGACATCAACGACCTGGAGGAGGGCATCGAGAACCTCATCGTCGCCCCGGCGGCGCAGCTGCGCGACACTGGACCTTCGGAGCCCAAGCCGGAGGATGTTCTGAAGCAGGCGGAGGAGGAATACGATGCACTGGCCACGGCGGGTCTCTTTCCCGCGGCTCCCCACCCCGGTCAAGAGGGTGTCGCCATTCTGGAGCAGCTGGGACTTGCCCTGACTGTCGCCACCGACGCCACGCGTTGCTTGCTGGTACTTATTTTCTTCCTATACTCACATCTCATTTTGCAGCCCGGAGGACCCTACTACACGCGCCAACCGGTGAATTTCGTCGACATCCAGGACCTGGCGGACGCCATGAGCGAGCTCATCGAGGAGGCGGAATTTGGAAGCGAGACCTACAAGGCTGCCCTTCTCGTCGAGGCGCCGTCGGACCCGGAGATGGACGGTCGAGCCTGGGTTTTCTTCCTCGACAGGAAACACGAGGACGACGACGGTAAGTCTCATGTTTCTCGTCCAATCGTTGTTGCGATTCAGTTCCAACGAAGATTCGCATCGGTGCCATGATTCGAATCCACGAGATTCCTCCCCCGCCGGGTGAAACGGAGCGCAAGTCGGTGACCGCAATCATCACAGAACCTCGTTAGTCCTCTAGCTGATCAATTTCGTGACCTTTCAGTGGAATCGGACGAGGGCAAACGTTTCGGCGTTCGTTTTGCTGGTGCCAATTGGGACAAAGTGAAGCACATGGTGCCTGCTCATCGCCACAAGAAGCAGATGCACACGAGCTCCGCCGATCCCATCTTCTTCCGGGAGAACGCCGTGGATATCGAGGTTGGAACTTGTGTCGTGTGGTGACTGACTCTTTGCAGTTCGTGAGACTCGGTCCGGGCTATCGTCGTCGTCAGCAAGCGCGTGCCAACATCTCGCTCATCGAGAAAAGGGTTGTCTCGAGCACCCTCATCGATGCCTATCGTGGAAAGAACTACGCGACAAACCCACTCCAGCGCAGCCGTAAAGAAGACCAGCAGTACGCCTGGGTGAACGAGAAGCTCCGCAACTACCACAAGCACATCGTCGACAACGACTTGGGCGTGGAGATCGGCGACATCACTCTCGTAAGGGTCCCCGAGTCTCCTCTCTCCTTGGACAGCCCGCCCCGCCTCCGTGCGAGGTCGGGATGGACAAGGATTG
>JAQIXL010001519.1:0-17549 GCA_034700245.1 Poikilolaimus oxycercus
TCACTGGCAACACCTTGATCTTGGAGAGCCGACAGAACGGCATTCACCTCCACACTATCGAAGGCCTTTTTGAAGTCGACAAAGACCAAGTAGAGTGGGAAGTGGTACTCCTTGGCTTTGGACATCAATTCCTTGAGGGCGAAGATATCGTCCACTGTGGAGTACCCCTTTCGGAACCCTGCCTGCTCTTCTGGCTGGGCTGCATCCAGTACCTCTTCCATACGCTGTCCAATGGTCTTCGTGAACAATTTGAACACGGTGGACAGCAGGGAGATGGGACGGTAGTTGGAAACGTCCAAGGGGTCTCCGGTCTTCGGGAGAAGTACCGTGGTAGCTGTCGACATCTTCCTCGGGCACTCTGTCGAGGTGACACAGAGATTGAAGAGGTCGGTCAGTTCCGGGACGAGTACTTCACGACCTGCACGAAGCATGTCTACAGTAACTCCATCTGGTCCTGGGGCCCGACCTCCTCTCATCTTTTGCATGGCTTTCGCCACTTCGGCCTCTGTGATTGCAGGGAAATTTGAGATGTCATTTTCCCTTTGGACGAACTCGACTTTGGTCCGAGACTTGTAGAGTTCATTGTAGAACTCCACAAGAACCCTCGAGATGCCTTCTTTCGAGGTGGCTGTGGTGCCGTCTGCTTCTTTCAACTGGACAATGCGCTTTTTGCCGAATGTGAGTTCTTTCTTCGCCATTCGCAATCGAAAGCCGTTTTGGACAGCTTCGTTTACTACGGCGAGTCTCCTTTTCGCGATGTCCTCACCCATGCTGGCTCGGAGGGCTCTGCTTTTGACGATGTACTGCACTCTCTGCAGGCCGACGCCATCATGCTTCAATTTCCATCGAGCATGAAGTAGCTCTCGGGTCTTCTTCGAGAACCGCTCTTCTGTCGGTGCGTCAAAGCGCGCCTTCTGTGCCGCTTGGGTTACTCTCTCAACGATGTTCTCATACGCTTCTTCAGTATTCGCATGAAACGCATTGTCCGGTTGCAAGCTGGCTTTGAAAACCCGCCTGTCCAGGATCTGTTTGGGTCTTGCCTTGAATTGCTTTCGGACGACACTCATGCGAAGTCGCAAGCGGAGGAGACGGTGATCAGAATGAAAGTTCTTCGAGAAATCATTCAGAACCGACACATCTCGGACTTTTTGCATATGAGGACTGAGGACGAAGTCGATGGCGTTCTTCGTCAGGCCATTCGGTCCCTGCCAGGTCCATCTTCTCTGGACGGGCTTCTTGAAGAAGGTGTTCGCCACATAGAATTTATGGGCAGTGCACCATTCAACAAGGAGCTGACCACGCTCATTTCTATCACCCAGACCGAAACGACCGACTGCAGTCTCATTTGCATCGCTGCTTGCCACTTTCGCGTTGAGGTCGCCGAGAACAACGGTCGTGTAGAGACGCGCTGTCTCCGCCTCGGCGATCACCTCCGTGAGTTCTTCAAGGAAGCGCTCGTACTCCTCGATGGAGTGCGACGAGCAAGGGGCGTACACCTGCACGATGCGCGTCACCCGTCGCTTCTCGAACTCGATGTCGATGGTCGAGATGCGAGGAGACGGCGTTTGGAAGTTGCGAACAGAGTCGCGCCACCTTGCCGCAACGAGGAAGCCAGTGCTACCCTCGCGCGCGTGTCCTCCTCCATTGTGGTAGAGGGATTCGCCACTCGGCAGATCCAGGCATCCCGTGCCTTTCCTACGAACTTCAGCCAAGCCAACCACATCATACTTGATCTTTCCAACGGCCATCAACAACTCTTCAAGCCTTGCAGCTCCAACGAGCGAGGTGACATTTACCGTGCACACCAACACGTCACCATTACGGTGTCGGCTTTCTCGTCCACGCTGCCGGGCGTGTTGGACGAGGGGCTCCATCAACGACCTCTGTCCCTTCATGTCGGCATTTGGCGGAATGAACCGCCTTCTGCGCACTTGGGGAAGAGAGCCGCCTGCGTTCAGCCTGAGGCGGTCACACCCTGCTTGCTCTCTAGCCTTCTTCCATCCTCGCCTCTCGCCATCAGCCTTCGGCATTACGTCGGAGTCGACGGCGGAGGCTTTGCCTTCCACGCCTCGTCCGCTACCGCCCAGGCACCTTGGGTGGGAGCGCATGGCAGAGAGAGGGAGGCCACTGGCCATCGGCCTTCGAAGCAGGAGAGCTGGCAGAAGTCGACCGTCCGCGGGCAGAGCAGAGAATGAAGTCCCCTTGAAAAGGGTTGTGTGCTGAGATTCGTTGTTGCTGGAACGTAACAGCTTGAGACTCGAATGCCTAAAATTTACGAAGAGCTTCCTAGCGGTTTATATTTATGGCTTTTCGTCTTGCTTCACGTCATACGAAATACAAAGCTGTTTGACTCTAAATGACATCAGTCGGTGTCGTTTGAGTTATGGCGAAACGGTTAATGGCGGAGCTAAAAAATTCAAGATCATTTTTCTAAACTCGAAGTGGTCCCGCGATGACGAGCCTAGCAGACAAGAAAGTTCGTCTTGACTTCGACGCTTGGCAAATATTGAACGCTTTCGGTAACTTGTGCCCATTTAAAGCGGTTTGGTTGGGTTCATCAGTTCATGTTGGCTAGATTCTTGCCGTGAGACGGAAAATGAAGCCTGGCAATGCATCGGGTGCTTCATAACGTTTGAAATGATAAGAGATCCTCCTCCCTTGTGTCGAGAGGGCGTCGTAAGCGGATCAGGGCTGTGGCGCCACAAATTCACTCTTCGCAAGCTTTTGCTTCTCTTCCCCTTGCTTCAACGGCGTATGACTCGTTGTGGAATTGTTTGTCGTTTGTTAGCTCCTCTGCATTCATTACGCTTCTTTGTTTTGATATTTTTTGCAGGATGATTATTTTTCTGGTTATTTTGTCCACTGCATGCGCAATGCCGATCTATTACCTCGAGCCCAATGTGCAGCTTGTTTTGGACACGTTTCCGGCTCGAGTGCGCAGCCCCGACTTTCCAGAATCCATAACCACATTCGATCCGCTAAGTTTTATCGTTGTGGTGCGATTTTAATAACGTTGCTAAATTCACTGTCAAGGTGCCACCAGGAAAGACCGTTGATATCGCGAATATTGCCGGCTCAGGGCTCGCAACTATGATTCCTTTGGACAGCAAGCGCGTTCATGAATGGTTCGATATTCTTAAGACTAGTCATTCCTTCAGGCAAGTAGGAGACAACTCTGTCTGGCAGATCTGGCCTGCTTCAGTTAATACCAGCTTCAACTACACCCGCAGCTCTGATGGCAACATTTACTGGAACGCATTTGATTTCGAATTGTCCGTCATGGGTTAGCTAGCTATTTCAAGTTCTACATAGAAAAGTCGATTCCTAAATTCAGCCAGTTTTTCGCACAAACCGTGCGTGTCGGAAAACATAGTGGACTTCGAAAATCTCAGTAGTCGATTTGTGCAAGTTGTGTAGGTCTTTTACGATATTTTACCGCCATTTTTGCAATCCGTAACAAAAATTTTAGAGTACAATATTTTCAGAAACGGCTGTATTCTGGTGATACAAACCGAGAGTCCAACGGAGGGCCTTCGGGTGAACCTCGGAGCACTACCAATAGGCACGGACAGCAACAATTTCCTTGGCGAGGGTCAAGTAGTTTTTCGACGAGGCGATGCCGTTTTAGACACGTTTTCAACGTTTGCGAAGAAAATAAAATGGAACCTTCAGGAATGACACTTTCGATTTCGATTCCTTTCTCTTTCATTTCGAAGAGAACGACTATTCCGAAGCTGAAGGAGCACTTCGAATTGAGTTTATGAAAATACCGGCAATTCGACTAATTATTGATCGTTATCAAGTCGTCAGTATGGTCATTTATCTCGTCTAAACGATTAAGAGTCAAAAACTTGCAAATATAATTCTTTTCCCAACATCACGCTTGTGCCAACATTTGCTGGTGCATTTAACTTCAATTTAACTGGCATCCGCATCGCTTCAAATCAGGTGATTTTTGTGATGAATTGTTTAAAACGATTAGGACAGTACTGCGCCTGGGAATTAAAGCCGTTCCCTGGGACCGCCATTGGAATTGTTGTTGACGCCTTTATGATGGACGTTGGCGATACGGTTCACGTAGTCTCAGAATCTTTTTCGAAAGTTCGGTGAGTGCGGTTTGCAAGATTCCCACGATTTTATCCTTTTCAAGTTTATATCCCGGCATGTCCATACATGGTCTTGAAGATGAACGGCTCACACTGATTCTGCAAACGGACTCGATTTACGAATTCAGCGGTATCCGCCTTTTTATTTCTGTCAACCGTAGGTGCAGAAGGCTGAATCATATTCGCTTCAGCATGCCTTTGTCCTAAAAACAATCCTAAGCGTCACGTAGTGCACCGTTTCGACTATCCACTGACTATTTTGGACGTTATTCAAAGCGATGATTATTGTCAATCGTCGTGCAATTGGACGGTTTGTATTGCTCACTTCTGAAAAAGAAAAAATCACGTTACAGTTGGACGCGTACGATCACCCAAATGGGACGTTCGTTCTTTGGAGGGTCGACCTCTACACATCGATGCCCTCTAATGACTTCACCATTTATTATAACGATAGAAATATTAGGTCTTTGTAAAAGAAGCGAGAATCAGAATAATGCCGTTTTTAGTGCGCAGCCCTCCGATTCGTATGATATCCAAGTTCCATACTACGTTTTCACAGAAGAATTTTATCTGGATTTTCAACCGGAGCAACAAGTACTTCACACCGATTTTCACAGAATAATTCGTGCTGATTTCACAGAAGTCAACAACGCTGGTTGGGCTCGAAAATAAGCAGAAAACAGTTTTTAGTCCAAGATTCATATGCTCAAGAAGTTCTTTCGTTAAATCAGGCAAATGATTATGCTCTCGTCTCTATGTGCACGTTGTCAATTTACTATGGCCTAGTGTATGTGACTATGGATGACGAGAGTTATAACGACGGTCACTGCCATTTTCCAAGACACGACACAAAAAAATGGTTTCAGGTCGCGTTCTAGTCGTGAATCTTGTCAATATCAGCGTTGATCGGCAAGGCAAATTGGGAGACGTGAGTGGAGTGATCTTCCGAGGCGAAGAAATTGAAAATCTCGATTTTCTTGGCGAGTAAGCTCTGGTTTTGATATTTTTCATTCTTTTAGAGGAGAGTTGTTAACAACCAAATAAACAAAGTTTAGATTTCGCAACATCTTTGTGAATTACAATGATCCGAGGCCGTTTTTTGAGCCGAGTTTGGCGCTTGCCTCGTTGAAAAGTTATGACGAGGTTCCTGAAGAAATAATTGTCGTCATCGCGCTAACTGGTTCATTTTCGCGTATTACACAAATTCGTTTTTAGAGACTCGTTATGTCTCGAGCTATCAACCAATTCCAATCACAGCCTCTGGAAGCTATAATGCGACTGCAGGCCGACCCCAACTCATTCGAATCAATGACAGTTTTCGATGCTCGTTTCTGACGTATGAGTGGCAGGTTTGTCTTGTAAACAGTTTAATAAAATAATTGCAGACTTCCGGTCAACATTGCCATTTCAGTTCGCTGAAAGTTCGAAACAGCACATCATTTGCGACAGCTCAAGATGTTCAAATCAGGTATACAGCAAAGTCAGAGCCGTACAACAAAGCATTCACATCAGTTGCGCCAACGATGATGGGCCACAGTATTTGGAGTTGAACAAGTTAGGAATGCAGATTATTCGAGTTCTCCACGAGCAAAGCGTTACCCTCATGTTTGGCTACAACGGTTTGGCTTCGAATGATGAAGAAGCAAATTGTCAGTGAATCCGAAAATTAACGGTGTTATTGGACGCAATGGTTCCTGGACAAATGTGAACGACTCTTGCTCCTCACGGACGATTTTGGCCACGGAGCATGCTTTCAATATGCGAATCGTTCTTCTAGATGTTTCTTCGGACGTCGAGCTGACGCTTCTAGTCGACGGTGTCGCAGCGATAACGTTTGGCCCTTCTCTTTTCTTAAGCCTCATGCCTTTAGCTACGATAGCAACAGCACCGACCACGAGCTTCTTTGTCAGTTCAATAAAAATGGCAGTCAAGTTGAGTACTCCATTAATGTTACGGATCTGAACGGCGCGAGCGATGTCTTTAAAATTGAATACTGGATAACAGATGCTTGCTCCTGTTTGTCGTACGTTCAAAAACCATTACAATCACTTTGTACAGGGAAAGTCTCCCTCGACGTTGTTGGACAACAACGCAGCAGTCTATCACGGGAGTACCAACAGACGGAAACAATAACCGTGAATTAGTTGTTTTGGTCTCTTCTGTCGCCGTCTTCATCGTGGTCATGTTGGTTGTGATGCTCGGCATCTTTCTCTACTGTCGTCATAGGTAGAGGATGCTCGTACAGCTCGAGTGAGCTAAACGTTTCAGATTCATCAAACGCACCGAGGAGCTCTTTGCTCTAATGAATCCATATCGCGCCAATGCTAACGAGTACGACGCAAGCTCGTGAGTCTGCCTCTTTAAAAACTCAAAATGCAGCGACGAATGGGCAATTCCTTGGGAAGAACTGCGAATAAGCGACGAAAAGCTCGGATCTGGAGCCTTCGGAGCGGTCTACAAGGCCCGACTCTTTTGCGAACCCCCGATCAAGGCCATTTTCGGCAGTGTCGTCATTGGTCTCGAAATGAATGAACGGAGAGATGTGGCTGTGAAGATGTTGCCTGAGTACACCTTACAGGAAGACTGGTTTGTTTGTGTGGCCATTTTAAGATCAAGACAATATATAGCGCTGCTTTCTACGATGAAATTGCATTCATGAAGAAACTTGGCTACCACGTTCATCTGGTGGCCATGCTTGGTTGGGTCTATCGACCTCGCTCACCCATCCTCGTCATAGAGCTCTGCGAGAAAGGCGATTTACTGAAGTTTCTTCGTGAAAACAAAAACGATTTTCCACTTCTTTCGGAGGTTTGTTATTGTCTATGTCAACCCATTCCTCTCCCACTTGCTAGTGCGAAGAAGAACGCGACTCAGCTATACTGAAGTTAGTCTCTCTCGCCTGGCAAGTTTGCGATGGCCTTGTGTTTCTGTCGAGTAAAGGCTTCATTCACCGAGACATTGCTGCTCGGAACGTGTTACTTACAAAATCACTAGTAGCAAAGGTTCGCTCTCGATTCATCAAGTCGTTCAGCAGATGTCTCTTCAGATCAGCGACTACGGCCTCTGTCGTCAAACCGATGATTCTCTCTACACAGCTCAAAGCGGACGCTTTCCTGTCAAATGGATGGCTATCGAAGCTCTCAAGCTCTCCGAGTTTTCCGTCAAATCAGATGTGTATGCTCATCACTGGTCAACAAATCCCTTCAGATGGAGTTATGGAGTTCTTTTGTTCGAGTTGTTTTCACTCGGAGACATGCCTTACGGAAGACTGGCTAACGAGGACATCCTCGCTTTTCTCGAGAATCATGAACGTCAGCCTCAACCTGAAGGATGTCCGGGCGACATGTGAGACTTCAACAAGAACTCTTCATGCTTCAGTTATCATTTGATGATGATGTGCTGGGAGGACAATCCTCAACGACGGCCCGAGTTCGAAGAGTTGAGAGAACGGATCGCTTTCCGGATGCGATTGAAGTCGGAACAGTACGGTTATCTCTCTCCCGAGTCTGTAACTGTGAATGAGGCCATACGCCATGACGAAGAAATTCCTCTTAAGTGATAAAGGTTCCGTTTCTCCCGTTGTGCGGGCGCGTCTCTAAGCCTAATCTCAGACCGGTGGCGCCGATTTGCCCTTCTCGAGTCTCTTCGTTAGGAGAAGGGAAACTTGTTGATGTTGTGCAACAAGGGAAGTGATGCGAGTGATGTCAGAATACGAAACTGAAACATGTGAGGCTGCTGGTGTCAGTATTAGGGTTCGCAAGGGGCTGATTGTGAGTTTCAAAAAATCAAAATGTCTCTATGTTTGCGAACAGTGACAATGGAGACGTCTCGCGTTGAAGAAGAAAGATATTCTGTTGATACCAAGATGAGTCCCCGTTTTGCTCACTGGCGGTCACCGGAAGCCCTCAATCATCACCGGCCTCGTCTTGTCTTCGAATCGCTTCTAGAATCTCTTCTCTTCCCCTTTCTTTCCCTCCAGGGCGGATGTGCATGATTTATGTTTCCGAAGATGGGCATCTGTGAGGTAAACAATCTCATCCGATCGTTTGCTCGATCGGTTTGTCAAAGAAATGAAAAGCATGAGTTTCAACGGGACTAAAGTTGGTTTATCAAAGCCTTGCCTAATGCACTGTCGACAGAGAGATGAACATTATTGTCTTCTGTGCCTCTATGTTTCCATTCGGCTGCTTTAGGAGAGACTTTCACTTCATCCATTATGTCGATTTCTTGTAGCGGTTTTCATCATAAGCATTATGTACGTTTCAGTGTTACTAGATGGATTCGTAGCGAAATGGTGAAGGCACTGACATGCAGGCGGACAAGCACAACACACTTTTGCTTCATCGAAACGACTCTTATGTTACCAAAACAATCTCACTCACTTGTCAGAGGACCAAAAATAACAATTGCGTTTCAAAATTGCTGAATCATCGTGGGACTCGACTTTCTTCGCTGTTCCTTGGCACTGGGCACAAAATCTCATCAAGTACATGTTCTTCACAGTCTCCTTTCTCACTGACTCACCAGACAGTTTCCGTGGGCGCTCTTTATTGCCTTCGCGTCAATGATTCCTGGCTCCTGTTTACAACTTCAAACATCTGAATCATCATTCCCGGCGAGGGAACCCCTTTACAGCTGTTCTTATGATAGTCAGTTGTTCAGGTTTAGCCGGATCCGGGAGTCTTCACAGTAGGAAAAAGCGTCGTAAGATGATTTTGGTCGTCGAGCGGAAGTGGCTGACTGGGAAAGACGACGTTGGAAAATGGTGGAGACGCGGAGGAAGACCGGGTTGGTTGTTGGGGCGGCGCGTTTGAGGGGGGCAGACCCCGAAGCGCCCGAAATAGGAGGCCGTCGTCGACATTGAAGAAGACGAGGAGGAGAGAGAGGAGACAGATCGTCTCACGCGTCTTCACTCGACGCGCGTCCGCCTGCTCTCAGTGTCGGAACGCCTCCTGAAGAGGGGAATTTTCCCACCATCACATGGAGCTTCCAAACGACAAAATGGAACCGTCTTGCTCGAGTCCTTCAAGGTTTTCTCTTTTCGCCATTGAAAATCGACTTACAGCAGTGATGAAGAGCGAGCTTTGTTGTCAACCTCGTCTTCCTCAACCACATCAACTGTCGGTTCACTCAGTGGACGGAGATTGTTTACCAAGAGATTGGATCTCCGATTACCCACCACTCCCAGATTAATTATCGATGGAACCACACCATGTACTCCAAGAAGTGTCTTCAACTTCGACCTGCCTCATTCGCCGAGGTTCTTTCGAGAGAAAAGTATTTCGAAGACACCGAGAACGCCTCTGAAGTCACCGCTGAGCCTCGCCACGCCGTCATCCATTTTTTCTTTTGAGTTCCCATTGGCGCCAGCACTTGCAACTCTTCGAGAAGAGGACAGTGAGAAGGCTTCAACATCCGAGATCTCCATTCTCGACGAGCTCGCGCCGATCGAAGAAGGAAAAGTGCAGAAGAAGAAGACCGATTGGGCTTCAATCTACACGCTCGCCTTCGTCCTCTTCTTGATCCGGATGCAGTTCACTGTCTACTTTGCTTCACTCTTTCCCTTTCTGAAAGAGGTTGGTGATGTCCTTCTCATCCTTTCAACAACGCACATGTTCTCATTAAAAACCCAAGAAATGTATCTGTTTAGGTGGACGAAGAAGCAACTCCTGAGTTCTACGCTCTCATGCAAGCCGTTTACAGCACAGCTGTTGCCATTTCAGCTCCACTTTTCGGTTTTTGGTCGATGAGGGTTTGTGTTTCAACGAAGTGATGACTCTTGTCCATTTCAGATTGGCCAGTTGCGACGACCCGCCTTGCTTTCTTTAATCCTCATGCTGATCACGAACGTCCTCTACGTCTGTGTAGATTTCATTCCCGGACGCCGTCGCTACTTCATGCTTGGCATTCGATTGCTCGTCGGAATCGCTGCAGGTAAGCATCATTGAAAGTCTTCAGTGCCAGGTTCTTGCAGGAAGCTCGAGCATCCTGAACTCTTATTCAAGCAGCGTCTCCTCGGTGGAGAGTCGTTCGACAGCTGTGGCTATCAATGATGGAGCATTTTCACTTGGAATTGCTTTTGGGCCAAGTGAGCTGCTCCTTCGCTCGATAATGCTTTAACAGTTTTCCAGCTGATGTTCGGAGGTCTAGGAACGAAAGGAATTACGGTAGCTGGAAGGCTTCGTGTCACGATGTACACAGCGCCAGCGTTGGCAGCGATTGTTCTCGTGCTGACGGCACTGGTCCTCTTTGTTTTCGTCTTCAAGGAAAATCCAAAAGCACACAAGTCTTATGCCAGAAAACAGTCAGCTGATGTTGTGAATACCGGCAAGTTTGAAGTCTTCCTCATGAAAAAACCATTCAGAAGAGCGCTATGACCCCATCGCAGCCATTGACAAGTGGGCGATCGGTATTTGCATCTTTGTGAAACTCATCCAGATGTTCATCGTGGCGAATCTCGAAACGTGAGTTCAGTCTCAGTTCAATGAAATCCTATTTTTTCAGCATTGGAGCACCTTACGCAATGCTGATGTTCGGCTGGAGTCGAGCTGAGACCTCAAACTACAACTCGATGATTGTCTCGACGACTGGGTTCATTGGCTTTGGTTTCCTGCTCCTCTACGTTTGGACAAAAGTTGGAAAACGGTATGAGATCTTATCAGTTTCAACATTGGCTGAAATAGTGAACGAGAGTCGTTCATTAGTACTTACAATTAGCAGATACTCACAATTAGTGCAAACTCTTCCATTACTCTAGCAGAAATGCGCATGAAAGTGAATGCTGTAGCACTTCCGGCATGAGCTTTGATCCCTTGACGCACCTCCAATTTCTCCAACTGGGTCTCGCCTCGTTCTCGACACGTCGCTAGCGATGCACCCGTTTTTGTGCACCTCCATCATGACTTCTATTTTTGGAGCGTTCATCTGGGAGTCTGTGTAAACTAGAGAACAACTTGACGCTCTTTCAAAACAACGACAACTTTGTCGTGTTTGCAGCATCGACAATCGACGCGGTCTTTTGTTCGGACTTCTCGGTTGCTTCGTCTTTCTTGCTTTCACATTTCCTTGGAGTTTCTTTGGAGTTACAATTGCAGAGAAAGGCAACTTACCGTAACTCCTTCAGTCCCTTGTTCAGGAAATGACTGCAGCTTTTCTTGGTGCTCCACTACTTCGGCTGTTCCCTCGAGCCTCTACAACTCCCTCTACATTATGCTCTTTGGCATCGCGTTTCCCTTGTTGAATGTCCACTTAGTGGCGCTTTTCTCTCAACTGATCGGACCTCGTCCACAAGCCGTGGCGCACGGCGTCGCCACCCTCGTCTCTTCGCTCAGCCGAGTCGTCGGACCACTTCTAGTCACGTGAGCAAATCTTCATGTTTCATCGTTCAACGATTAGGCTTCATAGCAATGTTTTGAGACGTGAATTTCATTGGGAAAATAGTGAGGCTAGGTGAACTTCGATGTCAATGGTCTCCTCAATTTGGAACTCTCCGTTTCATTCCTCTCATTTACAAATACGTCACAAATGGAGATAGTTCTGGGCCACCTCCTGCTCGTTCTGCCTCAACAAAAGTCGTTTGACAATTGCTGAAGCGTTTCCTCATAATCTCAGCATTGTCGGCACGTTCGGGATGCTTTTCCGAGTCCGAACCTCCTTCCCCAAAATAAGCGTTGATGCTGATTACTCGTGTCATGCATGACGCTTGGACGACGACCGCCGAACCGGTCTTGTTTGTCATTTTGCCGTCGACGTCGGCCGTCCGAATGGGAAAGAGGACGATCTCCGAGTCGGCACAAATTAGTGCGGACGGACGTCTCAAGCACCTCGACCAGTCACATGGGCCCCTCCTCACGTTCTGTTCATTTCTGGGGATTCCCCAAGAGGCGCAAGGGAAAGTCGAAAGTCGACAAACAAAGAAGACAACAGGTTAAAGCTAAAAGGACTCTTGGTTAGGGCCTCGGGGGACCCTTCCTGCTTCAATCTTCCAGGGAAAGGGGGGGGGGAATTTCAATAACCCTCGGCCCTCGCCCGGCTCAGAGCCCCGGAACAACTCCATTGTTGTTCTCGTCGTGAGCAGCCAAATAACGAGAAACGCTTTTCAGGCGAGTTTTCACGGAGTTTGGACCCGCCGCCGCTTGGGGCATCGAGCTCGTCTGCATGGCTGTAGTCTTCCTTGCCGTTGCCGCTTTCTATCGACGCCTTGTACCACCATTTTCAATCCAGACCTTGCCTGCTGGAATGAAGATGAAGACCAAGGACGGTTATGTTTATCGATTCTGAAGTTCTCCTTAGCTTCTCGATTCGTTCAATGTTGTAAATACTGGTACTTCTTCCTCTTCTCTTTCTGCAGAAATGTGCATTACTCATCAGTTCTTGCCGAGATTTCGCCTTTCCGCATTAAGAAAACATCATGTGTAGCCTCACGCCGAATAAAAAATCGTGCTTACCCCTCCGTGGCTCGTCGTCTCCTTCCGCATCGCTGCGGCGTCGACTCCGAGCGGTCCGCAAACATTTCCTGGAAGGCCTCCCTCCCCTCCTCAGCCCGTCGTTGGGAGGACGAATTCTGCAGCATCTGAACGGCCACTCGAGGTCCCCCTCCTTCCCCTTCGACGACGCGTGAAATCCTGTGTTTAGCGCTTTTATTCAACGTGCCTTGGCGGAACTCTGGCCGGAAATTGGTTTCGTTAGCCGCTCCGAAGTCTCTCTGCCCCACAGACTGCCTTGTTTATCGAATTTGACCACTACGCAACAAGCTCTAATGCCATTTTTTTTCCTTTCTTTTTGCCTCGAAACATAGGCGTGAAAGTTTCTTCTTCTTCGGCTCGTAACGCGACGGTGTCGTTCTTGTCCGAGGGATAGAGAGGCGACCAAAGTGTTGTTTGCCGTTCTCAAATGCATATCTGCAGCCTTCCCTCTCAAGCCTCACATCCGCCCGCCGTCACTCTCATCTCTCTTGCCACTTTCCGCTCTCTTCTTCTGCTTCTTCTTCTGTTTGTTGTCCCTCACCTAGCTTGGTGACAGTGCTCAAATAAGAAATTCCCTTCTTCGAATTTCTTGAGCGTTCCGTTTAGCAAAAGTGCAGACCAAGTTCCTCTAATGGAAGAAATTTCCCACGTAGAGCGGCGAAGAGAGCGCTTGTTCAAAGTTCGAGGTCTTTGGGATGTCTTCAAGGGAAGTTTTCCGTCTTTAACCGTCTTCCGCCGCCGCCGCCGCCCTCACCGCGACGATAATTGTCCATTCCATTGCGAAGTCCGCGCGCCTCGGGCCTTCAAGCTCGAAGGGCCTGACGAGATTCAAAGCAGTTTCATTGGTCGCTTACTCACCATTTACCAGAGTCTGAAACTGCGTCTGCACGTCTTCGATTTCGTCCTGCACACGTTTTTACGTCGTCTACATCTCTCTGCGTAATCGCCGGTTCGTTACATAATATTCGCAGGATTGACTATATGCGTCAGTCTTTCTCACTTCTAAGAGCATTTGTCATTTCTGGTTAGTTTGATCTTCCACCCTCTACGCAGTCCGAGATGCAATTGAGCGCAGAAAAAGAAAAACACGGCAATCCACGCAAGAGTGGAGAGTGTGCCGAGATGTTTGGCAAGCGAGCCGCGTGTCGCACATAAAAATCTTGCCAACACATAGAGGAAAGCATGGAAAACGGGGGAAAATCTCTTGCTGAGTGTGCCAACATTCGAATGTTTGTCGTGTTGCCCGTCGAGCAAAGACTCTTTGAGGCAAGGCCACATCAACATGGATTTCCGTCTCTTCTAGGGGCACTTCGAAGCTTTCACGGCATCAGCCTCCTTTTCGTCCATCATTTATTTATGATGCGTGGTCGGCGTCGGGCCACTGCTCGACCTGCGCGCCTCCATTCGGTGTTCTTTTCTTCTTTGGACTTTGTCTCTTGGCTCTCTCTGTAGAGTCTGAAGGTGTATAGAGATGCTGCACTTGCCCACTTTTAATGAGCGAGGATTAGCATTCCCTGAGATTCAAGAGAAGAGGAGACCCTCACCTGATCTTTATTCCGTGTGTCATGTGCTTACGTCCATGTCGTTGATAACAAATTCTTGCCGGTGAAACTTGAAGTCGTTCTCTGAGCATGTTGACCCCGAAGTTCTCGTGTCCCAAGACATCTTAGCCGATTGGCAATTTCTCCTTTTTCCCTCTCAAGCTCCAGGTTTCTTTTGAAGTTTGCGTGTGGCTCACAATAATATTGTGCTGCCGGCACTTTTCCCGAGAAAATGGCTCTAGCTCCCGAAGGCATAAACGAGTTTTGTGATTGAGCTGAGGTTTTCATGATCTCTCGTCTGCCTGCAATATGAGAAGTCATCAATATTTTGTGATCTCTCTCGAGAATGCGCGGTTTTTGCAACTTGAACCGTGTTGCCACACTGAACAACAAAATGTGGTCTTGTCTTGCAGCAACGAAAAAAACACGAAATGCCATCACCGATGTGGTTGATAAGAGAGTCGTCGTCGACTCGAGTCGACGCCGGCGCGCCGGATATCTTCTACGAGTTCAACTCCGAAGGCTTGAGGGAAGTCTGCAACAGCGCCGAGCGGCAGGGAGCCGAGCAGGTGCGCTCTTCTCTATTCTGCGCCTTTTTCATGCTTTCTAAATGCCGTCGTAACAGATGCTTTTGAGCATTTCTTGACCAAGCAATGGGCACTTCCAAGAAAAAGACAACTTGCTGCCTCTCCTACAATTATCTGACCCGCAGCTTCGCACGTAAACCCTCATGACGTGATTTTGAAAGAAAGCCAGACAAAAAATGTTCAACGTTTGGACCTGATAGAGGCGGCGATTTCTTTTCCGTAAGGTCAAGCCACTCCTTCCTCGGAGTTCGCGTGCCGTCGAGCACAATAATGTTGTCTCCTGGAGGGAGTTGAGGAGACGAAAAATGTCACGAACGAGCGGGAGAAAGTGGATGCGTGCCAGTCGTTATCGTAATCCTCCCGCCATGAGCTTTGTGAAGTTCGTGCCGAGAGTTCCTCGTCCCTTCCAAGGTCTTTCATAAGCGCTTGCTCGGATCCCGCTAGTGTTGGATTTATTTATTTACTCCAGCGCCATCCTTTTTCTTCATCGCCCTCTCCGGCTCTCTCTCACGCTCCTCCACGTGCAATTCTGGCACTTTTTCGGGATCGTTCCGAGTCCGTCCTCGCGCGTGTTTGAGCTTTCAATATAAGAGGCAATCAAGGCTTTCCCCTTTCTCTCAAAATAACGTCAGAAAATCTCAATGAAAATCACATTCCATCACTTTGCATCGCGTCATTTCCGGATTTCTAGACGTTTAGAAGCAGCTCTCGACTAGACTATCTTTAACGGGTTCATTAGGAAATTCGGGCAATTGAGAAAGATAGACATATCTTTCCTTTGCACATCGAGACACATCTGTTGCTATGTTTCCGAAGTGCCGCCGGTGCTCCTCGCGAGAAGGCACACAGCGGGAAGGCAAAGAGCTCTCTCTCCTCTACTAACGAGCCTCATTTTGCCGTTTCCCAACGATGGCTTTCTAGACTCGTCTGGGAGCAACTAGGGGCATTGAGAGAGGGAAGTATCACGTAGCTCTCAGGAAGAATCTCGGTTCATATTTTGTTGTTAGAGGTTGAGAAACTTTACTTCGTACTGGGTGAAGCCAGACACGCTGTAAGCAACGTGCGTCCTCCATAACACGCGCTTGCTCGTCTTGAAAATTCTTGCGTTCGTGTCTGGTGCGGTCGAAGTTCGTGAAAGCCTCATGAGACCTCCGTGACGAGCTTGGAGAGGATGAGTAGGTTTGTCTGGATCAGATGAGTAACCGAGATGTTTGGACCTCTAATTGTCGTCCCCGAGTCCGCTGTATGTACATGTAATTATGCTCTGCTAGGTTCGAAGCCAGCAAATGTTGGAAAACTAAAGATGTGCGCTCCCATTTAGAGTTACGTAGAAAACTACAAATCTCTAGGGAGATTTCGCTTCTCGGTGTCGAAAGGGGGTATTTTGAGTCGTTATTACAGACAGCGTCCCTAAGGGCGATCCGCGTCGTTCGCTTTTGAAGCCACGGCCAAGACGAGTTTTCGCAAGTCCATTACTCGCTAGGAGTTTCTAAAAGCAACGTGTGAGATGTCGTCGAGGAGCTGTCGAAGGCGTCGCTAGGCAGCCCAGGATACACTTTGTCTCTCCGGGTTCTCGCCCCACATTCAGCCTTTCCTTTCTCGGTTCCAAAATCGGCGTCATGAAGAAATCTGCTGTTGTGTTTCGCAAATGTCTTATTTTGAAACGATCTACATAAAATCTTCAATCATCTCTTCAGTCAATGTAGTCCAAGAGCTTTATCGCGAATTAGTTTTACTTGTCCCTTTTAGTTCAGCATGAGAAAATGAGTTGATTGCAACTAGTCGATGGCGACTTCTGGATTTTCGAATAGGTTACAATGTTTTTAAATTAGTCGAATGAATTAATTGCGCGGCTCTGTCAGTATTTTGTGGTTCTTTCAATAATCAGAAGCATTTGTTGTAGGTAGCCGTCATCAGCATCTGCGGAATCTATCGCGAGGGCAAGAGCTTCCTCCTGAACTTCTTCCTCGACTACCTCTACAAGCTCCGCGACTTTCAGGGCATGGTACGTCTAGAGCTTTTGAGAATCCTCGTGCGACTTCTTCTCTCGCAGCTTTTCACTTCCACAAATCAAACGAATTTTCATTTTTGTTGTCAAGAAAATATCGACTTCAGGAGCACGAACGAACCAGTTCCACTTCTTCACTGAACCGAATCGAATGGGTGAACAAGAAGGGCCGCGTCTTCGAGGGTTTCGTCTCTGGTCGAGGTCCGAACCCGCACAACGGTATCCCCTTTAACATCTTTAACTCGTTCTCTTTCAAAAATAATCACTAAAAAGTCTGAAAATAACCAGGAAACACAGTTTCAAACATCAAGTCTTCCCCCTTCCTTGACGTCCCGGGTAACTCGGATTTCTCAAAGCATGAAATTCCACCTCCGCATGCACTCTTTGCCCCGTCGACGTCGAAGTTGCGCGGCTATTTCCGAGCTTGGCAATTATTTCCAGCAGAAGTCTGGACTTGATGACCTCAAAAAAGCTTGTTCCCTGCAGGAGTTGAACGCGTGACATCGGGGGTGTGGATCTGGAACGAGCCGATCGTCATCGAGACCCGCGAGGGCTATCGAATGGCCGTGCTGGTCATTGACACTCAAGGCTTCCTCGACAAGACGCGAAGTGTCGGCGACTGCGCCTCGCTCTTCGCCTTCTCCACCATGATCTGCAGCTTGCAAGTGAGTTTCGCTAAGCAAGTAAGATAATCGCGCTTTCATTTGCGTTCATTAGCTTGTGGCGTGTGTTCTTGAAAAATATTTATGTTTCAACTAAAGAGATAATTTCTATCTCGATAGAGGCCCAAAGGGCGAGAAAAGGGGAAGTTTCCTTTGGTGGAGATGCGAGAAAAGGACGTG
>JAQIXL010001520.1:0-17543 GCA_034700245.1 Poikilolaimus oxycercus
GCTCACATTAGCTCAAATCCTGCCAAACTTTGGGTGCTGGTGTGTCTACGGCTGACGTACACGATAGTAGCGAAACCGCCTCAGAAATCGATAAAATTGGTGTGAAAGTCAAAAAAATCCGGCTACTTATTCTCACCCCCCAATATTTCTCTCACCTTGGCTGAAAAGAGTTTCAGGTGGTGTTTCGTCGTCTCTTGCTCGAATGACCTTGAGATTGAGGTAGTCGCCCTTCACCGTGAAAGAGTCTGGCGGCTGCAATGGGTGGAAATGACCACACAAGCTGTAGAAAGACTGGTTGTTTGGCTTTCAACGGACTATCTATGCGCTTGGAAACCGCAGACCGCCTTTTCACACTCGCCGTAATATGGCCCTTGCCAGTGGCAGTGAGCCAAGGTTCAAGTACAGGAGTGTGTTTTCGCCGTGGCGACTATTGTGCAGAAAGGCTGGCATTTAAACGTTGAACAGAGCAAAATCTCCACAGTAAAATTGAAAGAGGTTGCAATGAGTTTCAAAAGCTGAGAAAGATTTATTCGGTGCTTTGTTGTGGTTGCCTACTTGGTCGCTGTTTTACGAAGTACTCAGTACCGCAGCTGAGCCAGTTTGCGAGGTGGTAAGGGTGCTGATACCAAATTGTTTGCGAGAATCGAGGAAGCCGGAGAAAGAATTTATGAATGCACAAAAGTTCATCACACGGAGAGCTGTTGCTGCAAAACGAGTGAGAAAAAGAGTAAACAAGGCAAATGTCCATCAGTGATCAAACTCTTGTTGTGAAACCGTCACTTTCTGTGATTCCGGTTATCCAACGTAGCTCTTCGAGTGTTTTCAGGAACTACTGCTGATAAGACTTTCAAGTGATGAGGAAGGCAGGCATTCAAATGTTTCAAAAGAAGACCATAAGAAGAAGCCAATTGAGTTTTTAGTAAAGACGTACCCGATTCTTGTTTCAGTGTTTCTTTCAAGACTTTTTGACGCTATGTTTCAACCATTTGCCATTAGAGGAAGTACGATAAATGCCTGCTCAATGGAACGATTCGACTTGTATAGAATTCGCATTTTGATTGCGTAACATCAAAGTTTCGTTCGCTATACTTCAACAAGCGTGTCAAACTCTCGCTCACTGAAAGCATACAACTGCTGCTTGCAAAGAGAAAAACAATCCAGCGTGTCAAGAGAAGCGCAGATCCTTTCGCTAATTGGTTGAATGTTTCAAGCGAAGGGCAAAAGCGACAATCACTTTTTGCCATATTAAACGTCGCCGGTTCTTGTGAAAATTGTTGTTGCATAGGATGGTCTTGTGATGTGCTCCAGTCAAGTGCCTTACATGACGCAAGGCTATTTGAGCTGTTTCTCGAAGTAGCTTGAGTTGAATTCACATTTTGTTTCTCTCTTTCATCTTCACAGAGAACCAAATTCAACAATCACGACGAGTTTTTGTCACCTTTCACTTGGACTTCAAGGGTCACGAGGAGGAGAAAAGACGATCTGAGCAGAGGCGTATCAATCCGGATTTCGAAATAGCGGCTACCAAACCTTTCCCCTAAGCGTTAACGCGCGTTCTTCAAACACTAGAGAATGAATTTGACTAAATTGACAAGCAAATATTTCAACGAGTCGAGATCGTTTTTAGTAATTTGCTCCAGGCTAAATTCGTTAGTTGAATCATTGAACTTGCAGGGCAAGATCCTATTCCATACCCCCCAACTCACATCATCATTGTCGTTGCTCCTGTCGGAACCACTCGATTGACAGCCTCGCTCGCAGTCGCTGTCCACTACACACGGCCGAGCCCATCAACTCTTTCAGTCGACTCTCCGTGTACAGCGAGTTCTGACAGGAAGCAACGACAGTGTTGATGTGTGTTTTGGAACCGCTGACGTGCGCGAACTGAAAAAACTATTGGCTCTCGTGATTTCTAAAAAAAAGCGCTGTTGTCTCAAAAAAAAGAATTCACTACTTTTCGGGTATTCCCACTGACAAGAGTAACTCCAAAGGTCGGCGCTTTCTTGTGCGATGCATTCTTTGATAAAGAAAGTAATTGAGAGTTTATCGGTTTCAGTGGAATTGGAAATTCCATTACTCAGTGTCTTCGCAGTTCGTACGCGGCAAGGGCGGCAAAACTCATATCGACATTGTCGTTGCTTCGATCGGGACCACATCGATTGTCGGCTCGACACCGCGCCTCGCAGTCGCCGATCCGGCAGTCACTGTCCACCACACACGGCCGGGCCCGCATCAACTCCTTCAGTCGACTCTCCGTGTACAGCGAGTCCGCATCCATGATCACGAATCTGAACGCTTTGCCTATTGTTTGAAACCTAAGCACGCTTGCCTCTTTGGGTAATCCGCTGAGAGGCCGAGATTGTCGAACCGAACATCGCACCACTGCAGCGGCTCGTTGAGGAACTCGTGGAAGAGCTACAGCGTGCCCATCAAGTGATTTTGTCTTTCACTTGGACTTCAAGGGTCAATAGGAGGAGGAGAAAAGACGATCTGAGCAGAGGCGTATCAATCCGGATTTCGAAATGATTTCAGGACAAGAAGACTGTTACCGTAAGATTCTCAGAGAATACAACTCTAGGGTCCCCTAATCTCTCCCTTCATAGAGAAAATGATGAGAAACCCAAAAAAGAAAAACAGAAACACACCGGTATGGAAGAAAATGAATCACGCAAACCCTGAGAACGACAGGAATCCCATGAGACAAGAGAGGAAGCCTCTATACATCGGAGAGGTTCCAGGACCAGACGAGGCGGAGTTCGTTGAGGCGTTGAGTGGCGTTGGTGGCTGTGTCGTGGCAAGCAGAGAGATATTAGTTGTTCCGCGACCAGGAAGAGCCGAACATCTGGTTGATCAACTTCTTGCAGAACACCTGAAACGTATCTGTTTCAACGTTTTTTGTTTATTGGAAAATTTCGCTGATGCCGTTGTTGGGTTCATTTATTGTTAGCAAAGTTTCAAAGCGGTCGCTTATTGTCAATCAGTGGATTTGGTTGTTGTCGATAGAATAGGAGTACTTCGACTGTTCAGTGCCCACATTCTTTTCAGTAGAGTGCGGTTTCAAATTACTTCCAAAAGGTGCCCTCGATGAATTTCGCCACTAGAACGGTCACTTCAAAACGTTGAGCACAGCAAAATCTCGGCTAAATCGAAAGAAGTTTCAGTGAATTTCGAAAGCTGGGAACGATTAGTTCGGCACTTTCTTGAGGTGGCATGAGGCGATATTTGATGAAGAAAGCATTCATTGGTTTCACTGGATTTTAAAATTGCCGTTGTCGGTGATTTTCCAATACTCACGCGTCACAGGAGACAAGACTCACATCAACATTGTCGTTGCTTCTATCTGGACCACATCGATTATCGGCTCGGCAGCGCGCCTCGCAGTCGCCGATCCGACAGTCGCTGTCCACCACACATGGCCGGGCCCGCATCAACTCCTTCAGTCGACTCTCCGTGTACAGCGAGTCCGCATCCATGATCACGAATCTGAAGGTTTTGTCATTGTTTGAAACCTAAGTCGAGCTTGCCTCTTTGGGTAATCCGCTGAGAGGCCGAGATTGTCGAAGCGAACATCACACCATTGCAGCGGCTCGTTAAGAAACTCGTGGAAGAGCTTCAGCGTCCCCATCAAGTGGACCAATATCTTGCCCTTCGACGTTTCAGTTGATACACATTAAATCAAGAAAGTTGTGTTGCCATTAGCTTGAACGATTAGCCTCAATTTTGTTGGTTTTGAAAAGCTTCAACCCGCTTTCAGACATGTGCAGAAAATTGTCTGTCGATAACACTTCTTCACGCATGCGTTAACAGTTTCAAAAGACTGGCATCAGTGAACGTTGAAAGCTTTGGTGATAAGGTTTTGAGGGGTAAAAGTTTTGCCGCGTTTCAGGGGGTATTTACGCCATCTCTCATAGCTTCCTTAAAGAAAGCACAAACCTTGAGATTGAGATAGTAGCCTTTCATCTTGAAGGCGACGAGCGACTCGACTTGATAGAAATGACCACATGTGCCTGTGCTTGAAACATTCAGCTCAAAAAGATGGCTCCGCTTTGATACGTAATTCGTAAATGTTCAAAGGCATAGAAGTTTAGAAATCTCGAAAGAGTCATGGGTTCATTGTCTCGCTAGGTTCGCAGTGTCAAATCTGACGCGACTGAAACTTCGGACTCACCTAGATAGCAGAGGTAGAAGAAGAGCATGGAGAGGGAGAGGAGAAAGAGTAGTCCAGGTCGCGATCAGAGGAGTTGCCGTGCGAGCTCGGCGCTCGGACTCGCCGACGCCGCCGAACTTTGGAGGGCGCCGTCACCGACCGGAGTGCTGCAAGTTGACCTTTAAGGACTCATTCATATTGCTTCTTCTATCACCATTGAGGGTCTTGAGACCGAACTCGAAAGCCTTCTTGAATAGAGCGTTCATAGGAATGCCGGCGCAACGCTAGCGCATAGGCCATATCCAGCATGGATTAGGTTTCAGAGCAGCTTTTTGGGGGTTGGCAGAGGATACCAATAGAAGGAATATGAGGGGACACTTTGGCGACACCCTTTTCTAAGTCGAAGAGGCAAAGACAGAAGATCCCAGAGCGTTGTCGCATCAATCTTTTTGGGCCGCACATGTTAGCTTGTTATTCTATTCGCTTGGTAGAACTGTTTGAGTTGAATTCGCTCACATTATATTTCTCTCGGTTTTACTGAAAAAGAGTTTTAGGTGATGGTTCGTCGTCTCTTGCTCAATGACCTTGAGTTTGAGGTAGTCGCCCTTCACCGTGGAAGAGTCTAACGGCTCCAATGGGTGGAAATGACCACAATGTGCTGTGGAAAGACTGATTGTTTGGCTTTCAACGGAATGTCTATGCGCTTGGAAACCGCAGACCGCCTTTTCACACTCGCCGTAATATGGCCCTTGCCAGTGGCAGTGAGTCAAGGTTCAAGTACGGGAGTGTCGGAATGTCTATTCTCAGAAAGGCTGGCATGGAAACGTTGAACAGAGCAAAATCTTCACAGTAAAATTGAAAAAGGTTTCAATGAATTTCAAAAGCTATTGTAAGAAAGATTCAATCGGTGCTTTGTTCTGGTGTCCTCCACATGATGCTTCACGTTCTAAGGAGGGCAACTGGGCATTCATAAGTTTCAATGGATTTGGAAATAGTGGTAGCCGTTCTCACTGCACTCCCGAGCCGTATTGCTGAAGAAAAACTCACATCACCGTTGTTTCCGCGACCAAGAAGAGCAGCACAGATCACTTTCTTGCAGAACACCTGTAATTGTTTCTCAGTTTCAACGTTTTTGGTTTTGTGTAAAATTTCGTCGCTGTCGATGTAGCCGTCATGGGTTCATTTTTTTGTCAGAAAGTTTCAAAGCGGTCGCTCGTTGTCAATCAGCGGATTTGGTTGTTATCGAGAGTACAGTAGTACTTCAACGTTCAGTGCTCACATTTTTTCAGTAGATTGAGGTTTCAAATTGCTTACAAAAATCTCTTTCGAAAGCTGGCAAAGATAATTGCATGACTTCGTTGTCTGCGTTGCTTCCTGCAATATTTGGTGAAGAAAACAACTGGGCATTCATCGGTTTCACCGGATTTGAAAATTCATCGGTTTCACCGGATTTGAAAATTGCCCGAGGCCAGGAGATGGTGCTTGCGCAAGCCCTTCCGAAAAGTCAAATTCTGCATCGGTCACCAGCACGGCGACATAAAGACTTGCTTGATTGCAGTCATTATCTGTGAAGCTACGGCTGAAAGCAAACAGAGAGAAAGTGCACGCCTTTCTTTGAACATTTCGTGTTACACCGATGGAAAGATGTCGTTGCACAATGTTCATCACAAGAAAATCTGCTGCTATAAAAAGTATGAGAAAAAGTGTCCATCAAGCAAAATGTCCATCAGTGAACAAATTCTAGTTGTGAAACCGTCTTTCTGTGATTCCGGTTATCCAACAGCTGCTGCTCGCGAAGAAGGCGTTCTAGCAAGAAAAGTTCGCAAATTGGATGAATGTTTCAAACGAAGATCAAAAGCGACAGAGAATTGGTGCCACATTGGGACCGACTTGCGATGTGTTTCAGTCACATGCCTTACATGAAGCAAGGCTATTAGGGCAGTTTCTCGAAATAGTTCAAGTTGAATTGCATTTTATTTCTCTCTTTCATCTTCACACAACCGTTTCAAAGAGTGTGGATTAGTTTGAAAAAACTCCTTCAGCCGAGAAGGCGATCCGGTCAGCCGAGAAGGTGATCCGGGATTTGATCTCAATGAGAAGTGTTTCAAAATGATCGCTTTCTAGCGAACGACGGCCGCGACCGGTAACTCATTCACACGCGTTTTGCATTCAATTGATGTAAACGAGGTTCCACGGCAGCCATGTTGAAAGACGGTGTAGTGGACAGCGACTGCGAGGTGCGGTGTCGTCGAAGTACGGGCTCACAAGCAAACGTCTACGGTGACGGTATCCTCACGGTAGTAAAGCTAGATTTTTTCTCACTTTAGTTCGGTATAGAGCGGCCATATTCCAAAATCGCATTCAGTCTAGAGTACAGCGCTATTCGCTAGACATCGTTGAAGTACGGGTTCACAAGCAGAGTTTGCCGTAGCCTTCAGATTCCTCAGGACATTAGTGTTTCATTAGAAGTGTATATAGCCACAACCGATCACGATTTTCAATAGAACTGCTGTGGAGCGTTTCCAGGAATCGTCGGATGAGGAACACACACGATTCTTCGATTCTTGTCGCAATTCAAAAACAAAATGACATCGAAGTTTCATTAGAATTATTTAGTCAGATGCGTACCAAGTCTTTACTGGAGAAGGAACCACACAAATGTGATATTGGTAGTTGGCAAGGGACACTTTGGCGCCAGAAACGGATGAGTGGCCATAATGTTTCAAACCAATAGCAAAAGAGGAGTCAAGACGGGTGGGTGATTGTATTGTAGCATCTCTGTGACCGGCTCCCTGGTTCTATCGTTCCGAAGATTTCAGCCAAGTGCCTTCGATGGGACGTAAAGCTGACTTCCTCTAGCCCTCGAACTGGGCAGTATCAACACAGTTCTCGATGACTTCTCTGAGGTGAAGCCCATTGGCAAGATAGACTTGTAATAGCAAGGACTGATCAATACCAGCGCCATCACAACGAGTTGGCTGTTTCAGGTCATGTTCAGTTATGGAAGCACAAGGATGCGCAGTCGTGTCGTGTTGGGTTTTTTCTAAGTGTCGGTTTCAAGGAGGGCGTATTAGTCAGTAGCTTTATTGTTGCTCTAATGATGAGATTTCGCGAACATCTGGTTGGTCAACGTCTTGCTTAACAACTGCAATCGTTTCAGGCGATCAAGAATAGTTTGAGAGATCTAGATATATGCATGGGCCAATCTCGATGCACTTCTTCAGAGAAACACGTTCGGAATTGTCGGTTGGACAACATTGTGCTTCATGAGTCTGCCCTTTGCTTTCTGTTTGAGCTAGCGAGGTTATAAGGATTTTTGCAGCGCTTTTGAATTGGGTTTGTGCCCGAAAATGTTGGCGAATAGTGAATCAAATTCTTCGCAAAGCGGAATAAGTTTCAGTCACTCTTCAAAGCTCAGAGAGTCAACTTTGCAGCACTTTGTAGTTGCCTCAGATGCTTTGTTGGTAAGCAATTCATCGGTTTCAGTCGATTTACGAATTCTGACAGCCGATGTTTTGACAATAAACGTTCTCATTGACTGGGAAACTCACATCAACATTGTCGTTGTTTCTATCGGGACCACATCGATTGTCGGCTCGGCACCGCGCCTCGCAGTCGCCGATCCGACAGTCGCTGTCCACCACACACGGCCGGGCCCGCATCAACTCCTTCAGTCGACTCTCCGTGTACAACGAGTCCGCATCCATTATCACGAATCTGAACGCTTTGAATAGTTTTGAAACAAAGTCAGGCTTGCCTTTTTGGGTAATCCGCCCCTATAGGTTCAATGTTTCAGTTAATCCATTTCAGGTCGTGAAATTGGTTTCGTCGTTGCGCGGGGTGTGGTACACCGTTTTGATTTTGAACTCCATGTTTCAAAGCGAGCTAAGTGTGGTGCACTAAATTGCCTATCGATTATATCTCGTCTTTCATGCTTGAAAAAAAAACTGTGTTTCAAAAACGTTTCTATCAATAGGAGCCGATGATAGCCGTGATTGGAGGACTGTGCGTCCGAAACGTTTGTTGCAGTTGTTGAAAAATAATGTTTTAAGTCGAAAACGTGATGTATTCTGTCTTGGCAAGTTCAAAGAAGAGAAGCAAACCTTGAGATTGAAGTACAATAGTAGCCTTTCATCTTGAAAGCGACGAGCGATTCCACTTGGTAAAAGTGTCCGCATGTGCTGATGATCTGAAAAAAAATCATAGACGCGTTGCGATTGGCTGCTTGATTTGCCATGATTGCCATGAGTCCACACTGAAACGGCTCACTCATCTTCGGGGTTACTCTTGTCAGTGGCAGTACGCGAAAAGTAGTGAATTCTTTCTGAGAGAGCAGCGCTCATAACGAGTCTCGAGCTCCTTTGCTCATCGGCTTGTGGTCATTGCGAATCTGAAAACGTCGGTTTCATGAAGGGCGTATTCGTCAATAGCTTTATCGCTGCTCTAATGATGACATTGCGCGAGCGTTCTTCAACAAACTTGATACAACGCAAAAAAACAAACTTACACCGGTTTAATCTCAATTGCTGAGCCAGAAACTTGCCGAATTCTTCAATGGAGGTTGCGTGAAGATCAGGAATCCAGGGGCAGACCGAATGTTTCAGCACAAGAACTAAAGAGGGCGCAAATTCTGCCGCCAATATTTCTTTGATCTCGAATCTAGAGTTTCTTGTGCTAGTATGTTTCAGCCAATTGCCTTTCTTGGGACGTAAAGCTATCTACGCTATCTCGCGACGCAGCCGGAGTTGAATTGCGCCTATTGCACTTGTCGAGAAAAGCACGTCTTTCGCTAATTGGATGAATGTTTCAAGCAAATAGCAAAAGCGAGAGTCATTTAATGTCCACGTTAACGCGTTGTGTTGGTGGGAAAATTGCATTGTGTCGTATTATTTACAAAGTAAGACGGTCTTGCGATGTGTTTCAGCCAAGTGTTTTCATGGACGCAAGGCTGTCTAGGCTGTTTCTGAAGAAGTCCCTTGCGGTGAATTCACATTTTATTTCTCTCTTTCATCTTCACACAAAATCAAATTCAACAATCACGATTTTTGTCACGTTTCACTTGGACTTCAAGGGTCAAGAAGAGGAGAATAGACGATCTGAGCAGAGGCGTATCAATCCGGATTTCGAAATGATTTCAGGACAAGAAGACTGTTACCGTAAGATTCTCAGAGAATACAACTCTAGGGTCCCCTAATCTCTCCCTTCAAAGAGAAGACGATAAGAACCCTAAAAAGACAACAAAGCATACCGGTATGACGGAAAATGAATTAGAAAATGTGAGATTTTGCCCCTCAAAGGGTCAACTAGACTTATGCAGTGCTTGAAATGATGCAGAAGAGAGAGAATCTCAGTATTATCGCCAAATTGTTTTGTCTATTATTCCATTTTGTTTATTTATGCAATAAGCGTTAAGAGAATTGACCCGTCAACTTGAAGGGACGTGGCAGATCCTTCCCGAAGAGACTTTTCAGCAAGAAAAGCCCTCGGCTCGACCTCGATTAAAGCACTTTTGAGAGATTGTTTTGGCAAAAAGAATCACAATTACAGTAGGAACAAGAGTTACAGTAAGAAGACCGATTCTATAGACTCAAGGCTCAATCACCCCCTTGTTGATCAACTTCTTGAGAAGAATTAACGAATCTGGCAATTTTGTTGAAGATAAGCCGTGGAAGACTTTTCTTTTTGTTCGAACGTCCGTTTCCAAGAAGAAATTTTGTTTCACCGGAACTTATTGACCCAAGATGCTTGATACAGAGAAGTCTCCTAGACGATTAGAAAGAAAAGTCGATATGCAGGAAGATCTGAAAGGTTCATCAGAAGAAGAGGGTAAAGATATGGCTAGTCGAGAAGAGAAGAAGAGAAGAAGACAAACTCTGAGAACGGCAGGAATCCCATGAGATAAGAGAGGGAAGGGGCCCTCTAGACATCGGAGAGGTTCCAGGACCAGACGAGGCGGAGCTCGTTGAGGCGTTGAGTGGCGTTGGTGGCTGTGTCGTGGCAAGCAGAGAGATATTTGTTGTTCCGCGACCAAGAAGAGCCGAACATCTGGTTGATCAACTTCTTGCAGAATACCTGCAACGGGCGGTTTCAGAAAGTTAAGATTAGTTTGAGAAACATTATTTGGGCAGTATTCGCTCGTAAGCGTTGTTTGATCACAATAGGAAATGTTTCAAAACGATCGCCTACGAGTGGAGGACTTCGCGCGGGGGTTGTTTCATTCGTGCGCGTTTTGCATTCAGTTGATTCAAATGAAGCTTCACAACAACTCTTTAAAAGAAGTTTCAATCAAAAGCATAAACCAGCGGAAGCTATTTTGCAGTCTTGCGGTATATTCATCGACTGCTGTTTGGCAAAAGAATAAGCAAGCAGGGCATTCATCGGTTTCATTGGATTTTGAAATTGTGGGAGCCTGCTTCTTCGTAGTTTCTACTCTTCTTTCAAACAAAACGAAAAAAAAGAAGAGAAAGAGAAAACAAAACTCACATCAACATTGTCGTTGCTCCGGTCGGGACCGCAGCGATTATCGGCCCGACAGCGCGCCTCGCAGTCGCCGATCCGACAGTCGCTGTCTACCACACACGGCCGAGCTCGCATCAACTCCTTCAGTCGACTCTCCGTGTACAGCGAGTCCGCATCCATGATCACGAATCTGAACGTTTTGGATTGATTTGAAACGTAAGTCACGCTTGCCTCTTTGGGTAATCTGCAGAGAGGCCGAGATTGTCGAACCGAACATCGCACCACTGCAGCGGCTCGTTGAGAAACTCGTGGAAGAGCTTAAGTGTGCCCATCAAGTGGACCAGGATCTTGCTCTGCAAATTTTTTTCAACTGATCCATTTTAGATCGGGAAATTGGTTTTGTCGTTTTGCGGGAGTGATGGGTTCGTTTCGTTTGTTGAATTCATACATGCTTCAAAGCGCTGCTAAACGTGATACAGTGAAATTGCCTGTCGATAACAACTCTGCACTTGCGCTTGAAAAGATTTGTGTTTCAAAAGATTTGTAACATATTGTTGATGTCGATGGCAGCAGTAATTAGAAGGGCCGTGCGTTGCTAAAGAAGAAGTTTCTGGTAACTAGTGGTTTATTACAATATTCACATCGTCCCTCTTGGCTAGCTCAAAGAAGACAAACAGACCTTGAGATTGAGGTAGTAACCCTTCATCTTGAATGCGACGAGCGACTCCACTTGGTAGAAGTGACCACATGTGCCGATGATCTGAAAAGAGCTCGTTGGCACACTGCGATTGACTACTTAATTTGCAATAAATGATGAAAAAATGTTGAAACCGCTCACTCACCTTCGGAGTTACTCTTGTCAACGGCAGTACCCGGAAAGTGGTGAATTCTTCTTGAGACAACAGTGCCCACAACGAGTCTCGATCTCCTTTGCTCATCGGCTTGTGGTCGTTGCGAATCTGAAAACGACGGTTTCAAGAAGGGCGTATTAATCAATAGCTTTATTGCCACCCTAATATTGACATCGTGAGGCCATTCCCCAACAGCTAAACTGCAAAATGAAACTTACAAGTAATGGCCAGACGGTTTCTATCAAATGCCTCTTGTAGATCTTCGGCCATCCGAGATGCAAGAGACCGTTTACCCTCGATAAAACCTGAAACTCTTGCTTTTCTCTTTTTCTCAAACCTGATCAGTATAAGCCTCTTCGTCTATACTCGGATTTGGCTTCTCAAATGTGTTGAAGAAGGGATGAGCACTTTTCAAGACGACTGTTTGGCCGCCGTCTTTGACCATAATAACAACCTGGAGAGTGTATGTTTCAGTCTGTTCATCCGTACCTTATTGCCCTCATGAAAATCGGCTATGCTCCAGTCTCGCTTGTAACATATCCGATTACAGGCATCACCGCTGACTTCGTGATTGTCATAGGCTTGACATAATGATTCGAGAATAGCCAAAGGTCTGCAAGAGCTCTTTGATGGTGCTGAAGAAGGGCTCGTACCTGGAGTTATTGAAGGTGTTCGAGGAGGCGCTCGGCTCACCAAATGCCAGTGTTGTCGTCCCGGGACTGGCGCTGAATGCTGCAAAAAAAAGAACAAATTGAAAACACTTCCGATAAAAATCAAGCATGGGATTGCTCGTGATCTTCAGTACCGTAAGGGCTTCTAGTGACAAATATGGTGTGCTTGAAACATTCAACTCAAAAACATTGCTCTGCTCGAATGTGTAATTTCTACTGTGCAAAAGGAAGAGGTTTAAAATCTAGCGCGATACCCTAGTATTGTTTCGCGTACCAACTGAAACTTCGGACTCACCTAGATAGCAGAGGTAGAAGAAGAGCATGGAGAGGGAGAGGAGGAAGAGTCGTCCAGGCCGCGAGCAGAGGAGTTGCCGTGCGAGCTCGGCGCTCGGACTCGCCGACGCCGCCGAACCTTGGAGGGCGCCGTCACCGACCGGAGTGCTGCAAGTTGACCTTTAAGGACTCATTCATATTGCTTCTTCTATCACCATTGAGGGTCTTGAGACCGAACTCGAAAGCCTTCTTGAATAGAGCGTTCATAGGAATGCCGACGCAACGCTAGCGCATAGGCCATATCCAGCATCGGTTAGGTTTCAGAGCAGCTTTTTGGGAGTTGGCAGAGGAGACCGATAGGAGGAATATGAGAGGACACTTTGGCGACACCCTTTCCAAGTCGCCTGGAGAAGAGGCAAAGACAGAAGATCCCAGAGCGTTGTCGCATCAATCTTTTGGGCCTCCCCACAAAAGCGAGAGTCTCCTCCCTTAGCAGCGCCAGCGCCCTTCCTCGATTCACATCAACAAGCGAGGAGGGACACGCAGCATGCGCCTTGACGACACATACACACAAAATGCGCAATACATATGTGATGCACGGCCAGTGCGCCAAGAAGGGGAGAAGCTGTTCCCGAAAAGGGAAATGGAGAGTGGACGGCGCGGGCGAGAGGCAGAGTCGTTAGTAATTCCAGTTCCCGCTCCGCGCAGGCGCGATGAAGGAGGAGGGGAGGTTCGCAACAAGGAAGGCGATCCGAGGAGAGGGGGGATGGGAACTGAGCAGAATGTTTTCTTTGCAGAAAAAGTTTCAAGAAGAACAAGTGACAGAGAAGAGTGGTGCTTGCTTGGACCCTGGGATATGTGAAAAAAACGAGCCTATTTGGGTGCGCCGCGCAATTCGTTGTTTCACATTCGTCTCAAGAACTAAATGAAAGTGCAATTTCAGTCTCTGGTCGATTTTGGCGTTGCAAAAAAGTGCATGATTTGGAAAATACGCAACTTGCAGAGTGATCGGTTTCACATAGATAGGATTCGGTACTACAAATCTTGGAAGGCATTACCGCGCCGCTGAAATAGACAAAAAAACATTTTTCTCAAACAAGATAAATTTTACTCGCGGAAGTTGTCTGGGTCAACATCAAATCATAGGAAATTGAGTAGCAACGCACTTTTCTTGCACCCCTAGCGACAAGACGGAAACATGAGAAACGAAGTGGCTCTAAGAGAAAGAGGAAAAGGAGAGGGATGTAGTGTGAGAAATGGAGTGCTTGCGTGAGTTCTCTCTTGCTTCAGCCTCCCGTTGCCCCAGGGCAGAGGCCCCCGACTTCAAACCGCGCAGGGGGAGAAGCAGGAGAGAGAGGGAGAGAGACGAAAGGTCTCTCGCCTCGCACATACACGCTCATCGATTCTAAAACCCAGCAAGTGAGAGGCGTCTCTTTCCTATTTCTAATGCTGGCTTCCACCTCTACTCAGTTGGCACTTGTTCATCGTCTTGCATTGCTGATAATATCTGATTGGAGACAAGACAAAACTGCCTGTCGCAATTGCATGACAGAATAAAATCTCTGTGAAACCGTTGCCTCACTACTACTGACAACTTGAAACGCAATTGTCTCTCGAGGAAGAAATGTTAGTTTTGAGGAACCCAAATACGACTAATTAGCAAATGAAAGAGTACAAACACTTGAGTTGAAGACAAAACCGCAATATGACACATCTAATGCCAAGAAGAAAGCGAACAAATGATTTCAGCAGCTTAGCGAGTCTGACTAGAGAACCACCACGTAATTGCAATTTACCGACAGCGCGCGCTGTTCGCTTCCGCAGTTTAGTCCGCTAACGACAGCGAGGACAATGAAAGATTCAAAAGGAGCCGTGCCTCGAGGGACGTCGTTTCACCACCTCTTGGCCAAAAAGGGAGCGGATCTTGGACAAGAAGGCACAGTGAACTTCGCCCTTGGCTCCCTCGCAAGTACTCATTATGGCAGACTTTGTCTCAACGGGGGAAGACGAAAGTAGCACTTGCTAAAGAGTCAAAGATTGAAATTTTCTCGAACACGGCTCCGGCAATGACTTCGAACAAACCATTCACGTTTGTGATCCCAGTGAAACCGCAGAAACAACCTAATTCGTCATATCTCTCGGAGGAACAGCCAAGCCTTCGCCCGACTGATAACGCGATAATGGGACAAGTCGAGCGGGAGGCCGAGGGGCGACGCACGTGCGAGGCGGTGCCCGGGTCCGGCTCCCAAAGTGGGTGAAATAGAGCGCGTGGCTCTCTTTTCTTCCCACTTCTTCTTTTCGCCTTCTTTGCGGTCAGAGAGTTATCACTTGAGATTTTTTGGGGGCCAAGAAAAGTGTTGTTCAAGAATTGAGGCAAAGGGGATAGATTACTATTTGTTATTGAAGATGGGGAAGAGAAGGAAGAAGAGAAGATGAGGAACAATCTCATGGCGTAATAGAGGTGGCTTGATAGGCAAAGTTGACGCAGCTCGAGTGATTAAATGTGAGTAAGGGCAACAACTGAACTACTCGGTTAGCAACCGCAATGCTGCTTGAGGAAGAAAAACTGAGGCAGAAAACTGCTTCTGTTGTTCAAAACAATGTGAACGATCACACAAGCAACTTCACGGGATTGCGTTGCCACTCTGCCAATTCAATAAAAGTTAGGTTTGAATCCGATGTGTCACCAATAGAAAGGAGATTCTCATGAAAGGCAGTAGCACTGGAATTGAGGCCTGGATTCGCAGTATCTTCCTTCGAATTCGCCCATTTTCATATTACTGCTTTGAAACAGTCAATTCCATTTGACAAAAGGAATCAAAACCTGTCGATCAGCCGTTTCATATTGACTTTATGTAGAACAGCGAAAAAGTTTGTCAATACTTGCAGGTAAAAGAATCCATCTGAACACCAAAAGATAGACAAGCCGTTTTTCTTCAAAACGAACTCGGCCCACTCAAAGCCGACAAGAACAATGGGGGAATTCCACGAAATGCGCATTTCAAGCGGCTGCAAGAAGACTGAATAAGAAGCCGCGAGGAGGTGGCACTCAAGGGGAAGGAAGCAGCCCGTAAACGAAGATGACGCAGAGGCAAGCAAAGGATAAAGAGCCAGGACGTCAAGATCCACCTTCGTCAGCAGTCATGTGAACCAGAAAAGGTCAAAACTACTTGCCGAAAGCATGCCCATATTATCGCAACCAACAACGACCATTCAATTTCTAGCATTGAATGCGCTGTTCGTGAGCAAGCTATGAAGAATTTCAAATGTCACTCTAAGAAAAGAGCGCGTCGACAGAGGAGCGAGCCAAAAAACGAACTTGTGAGGTCTGAAGAGTGGGCGCTGCTTTGTTATTCTCGCGCCAATAAACAAAAGTGGACGGCGACGACGTGCAAGAAGACAGAAAAATTGAAAAGGACTCCCCTACACTGAGCGTATAATGTGAACTAAAAACAACTGACTGAATCTTTCAAATACGAAACCGCGAGGCACAAGGCGACTATGAACGCTCAAGGTTTGTTTCAACGTTGACCCGACGTGTCCTTTGGTTCTCGTCGCAGCTCCTCGCCGCCCACCCGAGAGTCGCCGCGCCCCCCGCCTCAGCCCGGCCGCTGATGTCCCACCTTTTTCTCAAATTCGCGCGCGCTCGCCACTTCTCTCGTCGTCGCTCTCGGGTCAAAACAGCAGCGGGCAGCATTTTCAACCGGTCTCACTTCTTCTTCTCTCTCTCGTCCCTTCTTCCAACACGCGTCTCATTCACCCCTGTCGACGCATTAACCCCGCGACACAGGAAGACAGAGGAAGAGAGAGACGGAAGAGAGAGACAAAACGGGCGGGAAGAGTGGGTGGACATCAAGAACCGTGTGTTTGATGATCGGCGAGGTGACGTTACAATGGAAATCTGACTGCAAGGCTCAAAACTAACCACGGTGCACGATCTTTGCGAAGGTAAATTTGAAGCGCATAACCGCGAAACGCACAAAATTGCCACTATTCTCAGTCAGAACTGGAGATGCGTTGGATCATCAAAGGGGGCAAATCGTCAACAACATTGGCTCGAGTTAAAATTGAGATACTAAAAATTAAAGCTGAAACAGCGGCTTCACCGGAGGTCGTGACCCCTTGGCTCATCGGTCGCCTCCGCATCGCCTCGCGCTCGGTGGGCATTGTGGCGGCGCGCGTATGGCCGCCAGCTGTCCATCGTAATCAATCCACACACAGCCCCAAGCAGATCCCGGGCGAGGAAAACAAAGTGGACGATCTTTGACCATCGAGTAGCCATAGAAGAGGAGACTACGGGGAGGGAAGAGGGCGCGGCAAGACCAAAACCCTCAACTGTTCAAGAAGGTCATTTCCGTAAGAGAGAACCCGCGTCCAATTCTGCCAACCCGCTTCTTGCCAACCCGAAAGGAGGCTCAATTTCCTTTCCTTGAAGCTCTCATCGACAACCCTCAAAGACGCTAATCAAGAACGAAGAATATTGCCTCGTAGAAGATGAAACGAGAAAACAATGGGCCGTGGCGAGTAAGAGGAAGAGGAGAGAGGAGAGTCGGCTTTTGGAAAAGAGGCCCTCGACGGGGTTGGAATAACTTCCTTCGGGGGCGTCTCTTGCAAGTCTCTAAGGAGGAGAGCGCCGTGCATGCAAGCGCTTCATCAATCCTCGAGACTTGAAGACTGCGGGGGAAGACTATACGAGAGAGTGAGGAGGCGGCCCTCTTTGAGGCAAAAGAGAAGAAAGGCATTTCAGTTCATTTTCAATGACCAAGGGCACCAAAATACTACGTCAGGAAATTTGGCATATCTAAATAAGAAACGTAAAACCGCCAATACACAGCCGCCAACTACGAAGACGACTAACTGACAGACTAGAGAAAGCTTTCGCTCGCGGACAGGGAGGAAAGCGAAAAGCGGATCGGTTAAAGACGGAAGACGAAGAAAAAATTTCTTCTCGGAAGACTCTCAAACACCAGCTCAATCATCAATCTACGAAGGAGAGACTCTACTAGTGGAGCTAACACATAAAGTGACAGACTGACAAGCTTCAAGCGGAGAATGACTACTGTCACACAGGTGCCTCAATGCCGTGGAAGTCAAACGCAGCCAATAATTCAGTTTGATCTATCGGAACGTCGGAAAAACGGA
>JAQIXL010001521.1:0-17543 GCA_034700245.1 Poikilolaimus oxycercus
AGCTATTGAGCAAAAACCCTTCTAACATGTGCTATCGATTCCTTGCTGTGCGCCTAAGTTAGACCACTTTGTCTGAGGAGACGAGGGCGCTGTTGCAGGAGCGCCATTTCGGTTGACTCGCCAGAAATAGGCAATTGTGTAAACATTTATTCTCTGATATCTCGTATGGAATGTGTGGACACCCGTGGATTCCAGGGGGAGAGGGGGGAGGGGGAAGGGGGGGAGGGGGAAGGGAGGAGGGGAGGAGTGAGGACTCAGGTGGCAGAGACGAGGATGTGCACGCCGGGCATCGAAGGCGGGCATGAGAGACGACGCAGTTGACTCGCGTGCTCGTCCACGGACGTCGCCGGCGCCGACGACGACTTGGAAGCTCGAGCACTCAGAAGAACCGAAGGACGGTATCGAGCCGCTCCTGCTTCTTTCGTACAAGAGAAGAAGAGGGAAACCTTGGAAGAGACTCGAGAGAAGACGCTTCACCGTCTGACGCATGAGGGCTCGATAGCGCCGCGAGACGACGCAGTAGAGGGCGAAGTTGAGGGCCGCGTTGAGGAAGACGAGCTGAGGAGGGAGAAGGCATGTGGGAAGGACGAGGGGACTCACTTGCTGACTGATGCAGGTGTAGACAATGGCCGTTGAGTGATATTGTCCATAGAGGTCGAAGAGAAGTCGTGCTGGGGCTTGAGGACCCACGCAGACGAGAAGCATGAGGACGACGGCGAAGAGCATCGCATTCGCGTTGAGACGTTGGGTGGCGCCGCCAGACTGAGGAAGGGAGTAGGGGAGGAACGGAGAAGGAACCTGCAGAATGGCGCCGTCGCCGGTGAGAGCCTTTTGCTCGGCTCCCTCGCGCCCCCGCGCCATGTCCTCGTCGACCACTCGACTCAGCGTGAGAATGAGTCGAGTGTTCATGACACAGACTGCGACGATGGGCAGCAAGTTGAATCCGAAGAGAGAGAGGTAATCCATGACTCGGTAGTAGAACTGAAGAGAGAATAATTGAAGAAGAAGATGCACCTGAAGGGAGGGACTGTCACTGAGAAGGATGACGTAGAAGTGGGAGAGGGACTCGGCCTCGAGGCACAGAGTGACTCGGTAGCAGATGGGCCACTGCAGAGAGGCGATCGCCGACACGGCCACGCACGCGACGACGGCAAGACGAGAGGCGCGCCCCGAGCACAGCGAGTGCGCCCGCAGAGGGTGCACCACACACACGTAACGCTCCACGTTGAAGGCTACCACGATCCTGCAGTCTCATCTCAGAGGAAGAGATAACTCACAGAACAGAGGACTTGTAGAAAGTGGAAGCAAGACTGCGGATGTAGAGTGCCGAGTGAGCATAGATGTAGTTGAAAGAGGGAGAGAAGGCGAGTGAGGGGATACTGGGAGGAGTGACCTCGAGACTCGCGAAGAGGAGGAAGAAGCAGTCGCAGACGGCCAACGCGAGGAGGAGGTTCCTGGACGAGAAAGGAGTGGACGGACAAGAGAAGACTCACCACGAGGGAATCCTTTTCGCTGCTCGATTGCTCGTCAGAATGGCGATGTTGAGAAGATTGCAAGCCAAGCCGACGATGGCGATGCACGGCAAGCCGACGACGTTCGCCCACCAAACGATCTCGACGGATTCCTAGAGAAGAAGCTCTGAAGGGAGGAGAGAGACGGACTTGATCGTGAGTGTGCTGAGTGATCTCGGAGAAGTTGCAGGAGGCGAGAGGAGCCGTGTCTTCGGCGAGCAACGCCATGCCTGAAAGGGTCGTGACTCGAGAGAATCGGGCTCACTCGAAACGCCTCGAACACGAAGGAAAGCTAAAAATAGAAAGGAAGGCGAAGGTCTTTGGAGATGTGAGGAGGCCGGACAGTCTTCAATGGGAATGGACAGCGAGGCGTGTTGACACTCGAGGAGGAGCCGGATCCAGCACCGCGCCGCCGATCCACCGCCTCCTCGAGCGCCCGAGAGGAGGAACGCGGGCCTCGTCTGCAGCTGCACAATCCTATCGCAAATGGCAAGAGGACGTGGCATTCCACGGAGGAGACACGCGGTCAGCGTCCTCCCGCGACAGGAGGAGGAAAGCGAGCGGAGGAGGAGGGCGAGTCCGAGTGGCGGAAGTATCCCCGGGCGGTGGCGACGCGTACTGTTTGCGGTGGAGGGCGGAGCCGAGCTGTGTCCACTCGCGCCTTCTGCACAGCCGCGGGTCCTCTCACACGCTTCTCCACTAGCCCCTGGCAGCTTCTTGGAGACGACGACGGTGGCCGAGAAGAGCACCGTCGACGCCTGTCCGTGCCTGTTGACAGTCACTCGCTGTCCACTCGTGCACAGTCATGAGCAATGATTTCATTGAACAAACAGAGAGCATCGACGGTATTCAACTGCCCGAGGCTATTTCCAGACTTCTATTCAGCATCAACAACGCTGCATGGCAGAACAAGCTCGATACAGCAACCAGGGATCTTTAAAGGAAAAGTATATGAAGAATGAAGAGGGATGCTCTCAATCTCTCAACAAAGTCTACCCACAACGGAGATGATGATCGTAAAACAAAGCGCGCGATTCCGCTGACCTTCTCGATTTGTGGGCAAAACGGGGAACAAACCAGAATGGCTGAGAGAACATTAAAAGAGGAAGAACTAGTAAATCCCGCGGAAGTTGCGCCACCAGAGTTGCCAGGCAATGAGTGGGTTGCCCCTCTGAAGACGAGTGTGGAACAAGTCGAAGCTGGAGGAGCGAAGGGAGCCAAGGAGGTTGTCCGAAGTGGCCCCTGTGGCGAGGAACGCCGGCCGAACGCCGCGGGGGATCCGGGAGCGCAGACCGCGGGCTCGCTCAAGGTGCAGGCTCGCTACCTGAGAGGAAGGAATGACATCACAATGGTCACTCACGTCTGCGAGATCCTTCGCCAGGAGACGAATACTTTCCGGATTTTTGCCTTTGTAGACGGAGTCCGCGCTCAGACCATGCAAGATCAACAAATCCGAAGGCAGCAATACAATTCCACGTCGCAGAAGAGGTACAGTCGCCCTAAAGGGAAGTCTGTTAGGAGTAAAAAACAAACCGAAGAAGGTTGAGTGGAGCATAGCAGCGACCAAGGCAACGAGCTGCTTCAAGAGCATCATCACACGGTGAGCCATTTGACAGGGCGTGAACTTGAAGCGAAATAAGTGCACCCGTGGTTTGAACTCCGTAACTGGAGATGCAAGGGTAAAATGAATAAATAGGTAAGGATGCCTTTCAAGAGCCTGTACTGAGGCGAATGGACGATCGCCAAGGGACTGCTGGCGAGCTACGACAAGATTTTCGAAGAGTTCACGAGGCGCTTGAGGAAAAAAGGAACAAAGAGCAACGGCGACGGGCTGCCTAAACCAAACTGACATTTAAAAAATTATACCTAGGTACGGGACCGCTTTGAGCATAGATTGCATTGAGAGTGTCTTTCCAAAACTGCAGACGATAGACGCCAGCTGCACCCTCGCGATCGCCTGTAACTTTGTCGCGAACCAAAGCCAATTCCACATTTAAAGCAAGAATCTGAAACAAAGATAAATTACTGAGGAGTTGATATTTCTTACAGAAAAGATACGAGCCTGAAGTTTCCTTGGCAGTAGCAATGCGGCAACGTAATTGTCGAAGTCATGACGCTTGACTAGTTGAACACAGTGCTTGAAGGCTTCCGAAGCATTTGAAGAAGTTATTTCGAGTGGACGAGGTTGAGAAGTGATAGCAGAACGAGGCTTACGGGCCCCCGGGAGTCGTGAAAAGTCGGGAGATTCAGCAGAAAGGGATGAAAAGAGAGAGAAGGCACGATGCAGGTCAAGTCCAAAGAGACGAGGAACTCGAAGAAAATATTTTAAAGATCCGAGGTGGATGCCACTGGCTCTTCGTCTGCTTCCTAAAACACCAATAGAGAATAAATATATCTTACGAAGTTCAGTCTCTGGTTGAGAGCTGCGAACGATGGAGAAAGAGCCTTCGATCGGTGATCGAATGTGTAGAAAGAGGGGCAGCTTCCGAGCTCCTCCCATGTCTTCGCGCGACTCTAAAGAGCACGATAAGGTCGCCCAAAACTGGGGCAAACTTGAACTTCCGCTCGAATTGGAAGAAAGTCCCCTGCAACGTTCGAACAGCCGTAAATAGCGGCTACGAGCGAAACGAAAGTTTGAATGAGGATGTCAAGCGGAAGTCCCGCGAATGGCTGGTCGGTGAGACGAAGGTAGAATCGGTGCTAAAAAGGATCAGAAGGGTCAAGACAAAAAGACTTTGAACCTGAGCAGCGGAGTAAGCACAATGCAGGAGGGAAACGAGAGCGACGATCGTGACAATTCGGTTGAAGGATTGCAGCGAACGAGTCATCTCAAGGCTTGCCCCTGCCTATACGTATCAAGACGCAGAAACTTTGGAGATAGATTGATTTGATAGTAACACATTATAACAACATTAAATACAGGCAACAAAAACCATTTATAAAAAAGAACAACAAATGGAATAATTTGTTGACAACCAACGAGTGAATGAAATCATATCGAAGGATGCAGACAAGTAGAAGTTTCTATTGTATAAATCTCTATTCGATGAAAGGCGCTTCCGGAAAACTATAACTCAAGAAATCCGGGTGGTATGATCGATTTGTTTTTACATTACAAGGCCAACGTGGCACGAAAAAGATATGGTTACTCAAGAAGAAACTACTGAGTCCCTGTGTTCTCACATTTGAGTTCGTTTACAATCACGAGGTTCGTCTTGAGAAGTTTCAGCCCATTTGCGCTCAATGCGCGTTGGGCGCGAGCAACTCCGAATCTGCAAACCGACCGTTCTGCAAGAGAGATGAAATTTACCGCTCCTCCAGCTTCTCGTTGAATCCTTTAACTGTGTTCGAAATCGACTTCTTGAAATGAAGACTGATCACCCTCTCATAAATCTAAATCGACAAATGCAATGAATAAAATTGTTACCGAGCTCATTTTTCCACAGCTGACTTGAATGAAAGCGTTGCGAAGAACTTCTGTCGCTGTCAGACTGCACGGCGGTACCTGCGGATCCTGAAGAGCCTCAACTAACTACTCCATTTCCTACATGGCTGCTCGTCGGACGGTAGATACACCTTTCATGCATCTCCAGAAGTTCTCCGTGTGAAACATTGCGTGTGTACGTCGTCAAAGTGCGTGTTCGTCGATCATAAATGGATTCTTCGAGCACCGGAACAGTTCTGATATCCGTCATGCGCGACAGCCATCGAGGCACGCGACGAAGAATCGAAGACCCTAAACACATCTTTCACAAATGGCGTGAAAGAACCTTCTTTGACTATAAGCTTCTTGGTTTTGATTGTATTCTCAGTGATATGTCGTTCGAGGACGTCCTCTGAGATAACGTGTTTCGCGTGCGAATTTGGGTAGCGCTCCCAAAACACCGACACAACCTGAATCAAAATTAATCAAGTGAAAAGTTACACAAGCCTCGTCAAACGAATGTGGAAGAATGTTCGAATAACTAGTCCAGACCGGCATGAAGGAATGCGAGATCTGCAAACATTTCCGTCTTTGTCAAGCGACAAAACAGATGAAATTTAGAGTGGAATTGATGGCAAAGAAAGGCTAAGAGAATGCATAGCAAGGCGCAGACAAGACATCTAAGAAGCAAGTGTATTGGCCGCACAACAGCCGCGTTCTTGGTCGCTCAGTGAGCGATGTTCACACGACACCACAGCATATTTTCTGCAAACTCTGAATGCGCGCCGAAAGTGCACCATGAATGCGCCCTCACCTTGACGTTTTTCAAAAGCCGCTTCAAGTGTTTGAAGTTCAGTCTTATTCTGTTCCTCTACTCGCATGAGTTGAAGTATGCGTAGAAGAATGAAAGTCCAGTGCAAAGAACTTAAAAATCAACGATGGCTCAAACAGGATAGCCCTTTTCAAATCATTTATCCATCTTCTTTATCTATATTCCAGTTTTAAGTTGATCATCGACTGCTTGGCGTAATAAGAGGTGACGCTACTGGATCGGGATGCTCTTGTCGCTCTCGACCTTCTGATACATCCTGTGTAGTTTCCCTGTTTCGAGGCATTCCAATCGACTGGGCGGTTTTTGGAAGACGGGTCGTGTTTGAAGCGACGAAGAGAGGATCTCAGGACCATAAGGAAGAGGATGTGCCGAACGAAGCGATGGGTTCGCCCTATCATGTTTGTACAGATGTGGAAGGAGACGGTGGATATCGGAAAATCCCTGAGAGCACGCCGAACAGTGAAAGTGCGACTTCTTGCGAAGCTTGCAGAAGGGTCGACCACAACCGAATGAGATCTAGACCTCCTTTCACCGACCGTCTCTTTGTACCTGTGGAAGGTTGAGACGGACATGACAATTATGAGCAGCAACTTGGGTCAACTCGACGAATGACTGCTAGGAGTGAACCGAGGGAGGAAATGAACCTCATGACATTTGATGCAGTGGAAGTGAGAGATAGCTGTGCGTCGACATGCGGCTCGTCCGCAAGGAGAGTCGATGTGGAAGAAGACAGCCCCCGGAGGCAGACTCTTCGAAGCGTGCAACTCTCGAGCGTGATTAGCCATGATGAGACGGTTGTCGGAGGAGAAATGACATCTGGGAAGGAGATGGGAGGGAATGGAAACAGACCTCTGGGACACACAGTGCACATGCTCCTTGCCAGAAAAGGCGCAATTTGCCCTTCCACACGGTCCAGCTTCAAACCTTTGAAACAAATCGGCAAAGGGTGGCTCGCTTCGTGGAATCTTCAAGGTTCTGAGAAGTCTCCAAAACTGCGACTGACTACTCACATGGCATCGCTTCGGTCCTCAAGTCTCCGTTTGAGGGAGGCACAGATCTCATCGAGGGACTTCATGAGACACAAAGGGAAGAGCGGTCGCGCTGGACAACGAGTGGTGGCGGGGCAACGGGTCGTCGTCACTCGCCAACTCCAGGCAACCGACAACTTCGTCTCTTTATCTCTTCTTCTCAGAAAATAGAACTCTCTTCTTTACACGCTTCCTATAGACACGTCATGGCGACTAGAACATCATTTCCAAAGGATTACGGTAGTGCTCGGGGAGGAGATGTGAGAGTGCTTGGTGCAGCATGGCAGCTGTCATGCCCCAAATACGGTACTCAGAGGGAGGAGAGGATTGTGACGTTGAGGGGGAAAGAACAACAAAACGTCTGGAAAGAAATACAGGCAAGGTGTACGAGATGGAGCCGACGCGAAAGTGTGTCTGCGCATAGGATTGACATAGCTCGTCGAGTGGAACTGCGAACACGGTGTCAACCTGAAGAAAGTTCTATTTCAGCTTGAAGAAAACCTCGTCGCGACTCGGCGAAAGAATAATAGGGGAGGACAAGACGGCGAGAACTGGAGTGACTGACGATCGAAGAGTCCGCGTGAGCATCGGTCGCAACTCCCTCCAAACTTGGACTGAGGAGGCGGGAATGCCCACTTCTTCTGTCAACTCTCTCAGTGCGGCCTGCACATGAACAATGAAGAACTGAAGGAATGAAGACCTGCTGGGTAGTTTCGCCTTCGTCGATGCGTCCACCGGGAAAAGAGATCTCGCCGCGGTGGTCGGAGAGAAGGAGTGACCTCTTCGTGAAGAGCACGCCGGGCACATCGTCCGACAGCGAAACGAGGGGAACGACGACGGCCGCATTCGCCTCTCCAGAGCTGCGACGCACTCGGAAGGCCGAGCCCGGACGAACGCCCTCGAAGTTCTTCAAGAAAATTCCCTTGGATTCGGCCGAGAAGAGAGTGGAAGCCGCGGGAAACGACCTCATCGCTAAACGCCAAGCCTTTGTGAGCAGAGCTCGGATTGCAAAAAGGCAACAAATGGATTAAATCCGAGTGCCAAAAGGCTGATTGCAACGTTGGCAAACATTTATTTCGCATAGGAGACTCATACATACATTTATCACAGATGACCAAAGCAATAAGGACTCAAAGCCTCGTGGAACAAATAAACACTGTTAGAACCGTTTCTTTTAATTGATGCGCATATACCTTTACAACCTGAAGCACTGAACAAGAGAACGAAATTGGAGAGTCCTCGTTCCACACGCACATCACATGTTACTCCTCTCACAAATATCGTGCAGGTGCAAACATGGTATACGCATAAGGACAGACACGAGAGACAAACACGAGGGTCACTAACGACAGGGTTATGTGCAGCTACTGAGGACGCTCGGCAACGAGAAGGTTGCTCAGGAAGTCCTTGACTGAGTGTAGAAGCGACGCTTGGCCCAGACAGACGAGCAGTATTAGTAGCATGCAAAACCAGACGCGAGCCCCGCTGCAAGACAAACATGCAGCGTGTGAAGTAAGCTCGAAAAGGCGGAAAGAGATATTGCATTGGACTACTTTGGCAGTTTCACTTCACAAACATTCATGTATGAGTAATTGAAATATACAGTTGAAAGAAATTATTATTATTACAATGAAAAAAAAACGTATAATACAATGAAATTACCTGAAAGAGTTGGTGTTCTTTTGTCGAGAAAGCAGCGAAGGCTCAGCGTTCGAAGAGACATTCACGAAGCGCCTCGCCAGTTCGTAATAGGAAGTTGTGACGAGTCGTTGCTCCTGCTCCGAGAGGGCCGCCATTCGTGTAAGCCGTTGTTCGAGTTGCTCGATCTTCTTGTCTTTCGCCTCGATATCACGACGAAGTGAGTCGAATTCATGTCGGCTGAGGGTGTTTCCATTGACTCCAGAGAAGCCCTGCGCAGCTCGCTCTTGATCCACAATCACTTGTCGCGCCTTCTCGAGATAAATACGTTTGCTCTCCTTTTCTTTCTCGACTCGTAACGACATCTCAGCAGCCAGTGCTAAACAAAGTATAGTATTAAGACTTGAAAGAATCGAAATAGGCATACATTCAGCTTCCACAAGCTTCGTTTGCAACTCTTCGATTGTCTTCAAAAGTTCCTGATTGCGCTCTCTGTATTGAGAACTCTCAATCTCCGCCTTTTCAGCAGCCAGCTTTTGAGAATGGAGAGAAATGGTCCGTGTCTCGTCATCTGTGCCAATAAGACTCTGCGTTTCATCCAGACGACGTTCCAGCTGCAATCCAGATTTAACATGAAACACCACTGAATACCTCAAGCACACGTTCGTGAGCGCGAGCAAGTTCGGCAGCAAGTTCAGCATTTCGTTGTTGAGAATCAAGGAGTTCGGAACGAGAGACATCTAGCTGCTCCGCGTAGTCACGACCTTTCTTCACTTCCAATTCAAGTCGTCGAGAGGTCTCATTATCGCCGCCACCTTGTTTCTCTTCAGTCTGACTAAGATCATGTTCCAGCGAAGCTTCGTATGGAAGTGCTGAAGAAATAAAACGAATTAAGATCACACTTACAGCTGTAGCTGAGTATATTCTCTTCCAGCTCTTTTTTCTCGTTCACCAGTCGGGTCTTTTCTGTTTCGAGAAACTTCGCTTTCGCCAACGCATTGTCTCGCTCAATTTCGACCTGAAGTTTGCATAATTAACACTAACTTTACCTTTGAGAGTGTCTTCTCCAGTTCCTCCGTTTTGCCTTCTTTCTCGCGGAGATTCTTTTGAAGGCTTTCTATATGAGCCTTAAGAGTAGCGTTCTTTCTCTTCTCGTCTTCATATTCCATGGCAGACTGCATGTAAGCTTCAAGTTTCTCGCGAAGAACTTTGGTCTACAACGAACATCATTGACAAACAAAAGCTCTCACTTCAGCCTTCTCAGACAGTTGATCTTTGGTTCTCGTACGAAGAGCTTCATTTTCCGACTCAATCTTCCTATAGTGGAGCTCCTTTTGACGCAGCTCCTCAACCTCGTCTTTCAAACTCTGATAGTCTTCCACGAGTGGACGATACAATTCCACCTAGAAAGCTATTCCCAATGAAATGAAATTCAACCTTCTTCGCCGACTCATCATTTGCTTCTTGCAGAGATTCGCACTTAGAAATCAAGTTCTGATGATCGATCTCGAGCTTGCACAAATCCTCGAACAATTTCTCCTTCTTCTCCTTCACTTCTCGCAGCTAAACTTCGTTTTAATCAGAAGTCAAAAGTTTATTCACGTTACCTCCTTTTCCAAGTCGCCCGTACGACTGCCAGCCTTGGAAATACCTTCGAGTTTTCCACGTAAAGACTCTACTTCAGCCTCCATTGTCGCTCGCTCGTTGGACCACTCGTCTTTCTAAAGACGATTAATAATAAAATTCGCAAAAACGAAATATAAAGAATTTAGCTTCGTTTTCAGCCAACACTTCGACACGAAAGGACTGAGAATCGAGCACAGTTCTCTCTGATATTCGACGCGACACTCGGCCCAACCTGTTTCTCGAGACCAGCAATGCGTCGCCGCAAACCCTGTATTGTCGCCTCCTGTAATGATCACATTGAACAAGATTCGCGCTTCACCTCGTCCGGATCTGGTAGGATCTTCCGTGAAATGCGAGGGTCATCCCGAATAGCAATTGTGGCCTTCATAATAGTTTCCTGGATATCCTCGGAGGTTTGCGGAAGAACCACTTGCAAGAGTTCTACAGTTCAAGAAAATTAATGTTGAAAGACCATACAGACCTTTGTTATTGCTGAGGCATAGAGCTGCTGCCGTGAGTTTAAGGAGCTTATGAAGTTCCTCTTCATCGGCAAACTCGGCTAAACACAAAAAACATGTCCAGAGTCACGGATCAAACGCCTAACCTATTTTGGCACAATCAACAGACAACTCGGGTGCGTGCTCCAATTCGATGTTTTGAAGATCTTTGAAAAACTCCGTTAGCCGCTTGTGAACCTGAGAAACAAAGTTTCGACTATTTAAAGTTAACCAACCCGTCGGACGTTGTTTGCCTTTAATCGCCAACTGGAATCCTCATCGTAGGCCTGCACTCTCTCCACAAATTCATCGTTGAAGAACTTCGGATCTCTAAAACTTCTCCTTGAACAAAAGAAAGCGCCTCACATTCGGTTGAGAGCAAAGGCAATCGGCCTTCCCGTGGAGAGTGCTGAGTCATCAACCTCGATTTTTCCTCCCACCAGCGTCTTTACCTAAACATGCAATGGAAAAAAGGTGATGCAAAACACACCATCTCCACAAGATGCTTTACTTGTTCCGCATTATCACCCATGTTTCTGAGCACAACTGAAACACTTTTTTAATACGCGGTTAATACACATAAATGAAGACGCGGAAATGTCCGCGCAAGACGAGGACAAGGATAAGAAAGCGGTGAAAAATCAATCCAGGCCGGATTGCGGTGAGAATGCGATCTGGCGAAGCGAGCGAAAAAATTAGCACCAAAAATTATCTACCGTCGACCAAGCTACAAACTACGCGTCTGTGAATTTCGCCATAAGAGTTGATCTTTGGTACTGGCCTCGTTTGTTGAGTCACGAATGTAAATAAGAGACTTTATGTCGCATATACCTTGCATAGAATCTAACACTGACAAGAGAGGAGAAAGCGTTGTGCACTCGGTTTTGGAATCGCCATAAAACTAATACTGAGATATGATTGCCGATGATTGCAAGAGAGATGAGACGAAGCAAGAGAAGGCGCGAATTGAATCCTAATCGGGGAAGGCGACACCAGAAGACACTCGGAATGGCGAGGCGAAGCTGAGATTTTCACTCTGACAACGTTCTTCGAGGTTTGGCATATACTTAAGCTTTTCACAAAGGTCAAAGAAGAGAAAGAGAGAAGGGCTTCAGTCTTTGTCCTTCGTCTTCTTGCCGCCGAATCGGAAGAAGTTCTTGAGGGACTTGCCCGATTTGGACTTTGTTGTCGACGAGCTTCTGAAATCTTGGTCGCGAGACTCTCTTCTTACTCATTGGAGTCGAGACTGTCAGAGCGACCCGTGACGGACAACTTGTGCTCGCGGTCCACGGCCTGCAACGGCGACAGAGGAGTCTGCGGCGTCGCCGGCGATGGAGGTTGCGCCTCCGTTGAATTGATCCTGAACGGCGTTTCTTGAGAGAGAACGATGAAGGACCTCGTATGCTGGGCGGAGTAGCTGTTGCTCGTCGTCGTCCCTCCTCCCACACGATTCAAGTGAGTGGATCTACCCGCTTGGAGGTTGATGTGGGCGTTCGAGATGGCGTCACCGTCGGCCATCGTCATGGACACGTAGACGAGCAGAGAGGACAATTCCAGCTCCTCACTGAACTGATTGCGCAGTGGCACCGAGCGAAAGCCTGAGAAGTGTGAGGGAGGGAGAACCATACCAGTGCGTACACAGTCGAGAGGGAAGACGGCTTGTCCTATGAAGGGATCTGTCTTTGGACCCACGAAGTCGCCGTCCTCCACGTAGAAGCGCAGAAGTGCAAGTTCGGGGAACTGCACCTTGAAGCTGAAGGTCTCCTCGAAGATCGGGTTGAGTCCATTCGACGCTGCAAGGTTCTTTTTCATCTTCTCTCTTACCAATAGTTTTGGTCTTGAAGGAGACCGTGTCACATGGAAGTCCAATCACTTCCACTTCGACGAAAGGCGAGCAGATACCCTAAAAGGGAACGTCCTCGTCCTCACTCGCTTCGTCCAACCTTGTTTTTGTCTTTTCTGCTGAGATGTCTTCCAGCGATGACATTGATGGAGAGTGTGATGGGACAGCCCGTCGCATTCAGACTTTCGTTTGGGGAGAAGGAGTCGTCGAGCATGTAAGAAGGCTTCAACACGTACCCACAACGACCATTCGAAAGGAATTTCCCTGGAAAAGAAGATGGGAGGGAAGAAGAAGAATGCCTTGATTCAGCTGCATGGGCTTGTCCCCGGTCTGGTAGTTGAGGGCGACCATTTGACAGGCCGCATTCCACATTGCAACTGGGTTGAAGTTGGTCGATGTGAGACGAGAAGCCTGCAAGATTCTCGAGGAGGACATTCTCACCTGGGGATAGACTCGAGAGAGACGCCGAATGTTGAAATGGACGAGGCCCTTGTCGAGGAGTTTGTCGAGCTTCGTCTCGCTGAAGGAGCACATCTCGTAGAAAGGCCCCTCTATCGTGGGATCGTAGGGGACGGCCTGACAATAGACGACGAGATTCGAGAGTTCCGAAGCGATGCGCATCGTGCGTTCTTTCGTCCTCAGCGAGTTGATCTAGATCGGAGGTGAGAGGGAGGGGAGAGGCGACTTGCTCTGTCATTCGCGTTCCTCGTCAGCTCGTTCATCTCATTGACCCAGTCGGCGAGTTCCTCGGCGCTGCTCGCCGCGATGAACCACTCGGTGCCATTCCAATGAGAGCCCGAGCCCGTCTGAGCCACTCGGAACATGAAGGGGCGGTCGCCGTCCACCTGCAACCTTCTTTCATCAAAAGATGTTACCTTCTCGACGACAGTTCCCGCGAGTTCCATGTGCTGATAGTTGGAGTTGTCAGCCGTCGAGGTCTTGCTCGTGGGATCAGAAGTGAGCTCCTGCACATAAGAGGGAGGGAACCATCCCGTGCGAGCTCCATATCTGAAGAAAGAGGAAGTGGAAGGGGAAGGGAAGAAGACGGACTTGCCCCTCCAGAGATCTCCATCCTTGCGTAGAAGGGTGATGAGGGCTGCAGCCGGGAACGACAACTCGTCCTCGGTCGTCGCTCGATACGGACGAATCGCTCTCACCGTTTGCACCTTAAATCTAGTTGAAGGGGCGAATGGAAGAGACCTCCTTGTCGAGTTTAGTGATGTCCATGTAGCAGCCGGGTGTCTCCTCCTCGCCCGCCGTCCCATTCGCATACTGGCCGACAGTTCTCTCGTTGACGGGGAACTTGAGACAAATGCCCCGGACGAAGTCTCGAGTGGAGTAGTAATCCACAATCTGAAGACTCTTTCAAGAGAACTCAGAGAGACTTGCCTGGTTGAGATTCTCGAAGACCGTTTGGTTGACGACGAAGATCCTTCCATCTCTCTTCAAGCGATAATGCCAGAACTCGCCGTCCACCCTGTATTGCTCTTTGAGAAGAAGGAGAAGAGAGAAAGAACCTCATCGAAAGAACAAAGACACTCTTGTCCGTCGTGGAATACCGAATGAGGAAGGCGCCATCCTCTCGCACGGTACTCAAGAGCTTCTCGGCCTTGTCCTTGTCCGCCTCTTCCGAGAACCATCTGCAAGGGTGGAAGGGAAAAGGAGACAGACGGTTGGCCGAGATGGGGTTGAGGTTGGGGGCATGCAGTGAGGAGCATTGTGCGGAAGTTGGGAGTGTTGAGAGAGTTCTTGGTGTAGTAGGAGATGAGTTCATAGAGAGTGTCCATCTCCTTGTATTCCAGGAAGAAGTACTTCTTCTCTCCTGCAAAGACTCTCTAGAGAAGGGAAGACACACCTTCGACCATCTTGGTTCGAATGCGACAATGATGAACTTTGTTGTCGTGGAGGAAAGAGAGCGAGAAGTCGCCGATGAAAGTCGTCGACTCGCGCACGAGGAACACCCCGTTGCCTTTGTCTTTCTGCTCGAGGAGACGATTGCACGCAATCTGAGAAAGCTTGCTTCAGAGGGGGAGGGAGACCTCGCGTCCGATCTTGCCGTGGAACCACTCTTCTGTCACATGCATCTCCTCGGGACGAACTCCGAAGCCGGAGAGAGAGACGTCATCTTGTTGGTCGTCGTCGGTGCCCGAGGCGAGTGAGTCTTCTCTCTGAAGGGCGCCGTTCTCCATCGCGTCCGCCGACACGGCCTCGTTCATGTAGGAGAGACGGTCTGGGAAGAGGATGAAGACGTGCGACGTCCATTCCTGCAATCATTTCTTCCTCTCTCACTCCCTCCACTCACGTGCGTCGTCGGGTTTCGCATGGCCAAGATGCCCTTCTTTGAACACTCCTTCGCCAGCAAGTCCGTGTCTTGGTCTAGAGAAAGAAGTTGAGAAAGAGAGGAAAGAGACAGACAGGCATCTTCCTTGACGGAAGCGGGAGTCACCGGGCCTTTCTCGCCATCCACAGGCAACTTCTTGTGTTTGAGAATAATCTTCCGCTTGAGGGCGATGGGCGAAGGCAACTCTGTTTCCTCTCGACTCACGGGCGTCGTGAGGAGCATGTCGCCGAGGATCTCCTTGATGTCCTGAGCCATGAGTCTTTGAGCGGGCACCGAGCAATTGTCCTCGATGGAGAGAATCACCGGGTAACTGCCTCTTCTCATTTCTCTCACGAGACTCACTCGCTGTTGATGAAGGCGTAGTGTTTGATGGTGAAGAGGACATCTCGGAGACTCAACTTGGAGGTCATGGTGTAGCCGTGGTAGATGACAATGTCCACGAACTCGCCGTTGCCCTTCTTCGCCCCGTCCCAACAATCCACTGAAGACTGAAGAATTGAAGAAGGACAGACACTCGATGCAACGACATCCCATGAGAAGAGCTTGGGAATAAGAGTCGAGGGAGGATTCGCTGCGCAGTTGATCTCCCGTCAGATAAGTGTTGTGGGAGGAGGCAATCCAGTAATGCGACAAGGGACGGTTCATGTCGTGGACAACTTTGTCGTTCATCGGATCCCAGAGAGAATTCTCCCGCGAGAAGAGCAGATCACAGAACTGGAAGAATCTTTTTGATGGAGAAGGAAGACCTCCATGATGCTGAGTTGTGGCTCCCTCGCATCTCTGGCTATCTCGGTATTCGTGCCTCGAAGATAATGGACGAGGAACTCGGAGGCGCGGTCTCGATGTGCATGCATCTCGTCTCTCTGCATCGTCTTGAGGAAGCGGACGAAGTTGTTGAAGGAGACGGTCTCGCCGTCTTCCGTCAGAGTCTTGAGAGTGTTGTTGAAGACGCTCTGCACGTGGATGAGACGGCGATAGGCATTCGAGAACGCCTCCAAGTTCATTTCCTCCTGAGAACACTCTAGAGGGGGATGGAGGGGAAGGACTCACCTCAGCCACATCTTGCAGCTGTCGCGACTGCACCTTGTATTGGAGGGCCGTCTGAACAAAAGGTTTCATGTGCTTCATGGCCACTCTGAAACATTCAAAGAGAAGGAAGAAGAAGAACGAACTTGTCATTGTTGCCGACGAGATTGTAGAATTGCTTGCGAATCCACCGATCGACGATCAGAGGCTGGGGAGTGTCGGCACTCTCGAGGATGAGGGTCTGCACGCCCGTGCACCACAACTTGCAGGCATCCGAGTTCTCGACTAGAAGATTCTTCTTCAGAGAGAAGAGACAGACAAAGAAGGATCCAGTACTGAATGAGGAAGCCGCTGCCCGAGGCGAGCACGAGAATCTTGTTCGCGTCGAAGTTCTTGATCTCCTTGTCCCTCACCCATTTGTCTTGAATGTGCACGATGTTGAGTTTGAACTCGAGAATGTGCGCCTGCAACGTGTTCCTCTTCTCTCTCCTCCCCCACTCGCCTCTTTCACATAGCGAAGGTCGAGAATGGAAGGCTTGCCGCGGGCCGTCGGAGAGTCGCTCTTGCTGAGAAGAATCTGTCGGGTCTCCTTGTTGAGACTCAGCTTCTTGTAGGCCGGATCCCACTTCTTGAGGAGATTGAGCTTGCACACCTGCCACGTCCTCCCTTGTCTCCATCCACACTCACCTTGTGACCCTTTTCCATGGCGTTGAGGATCTTCTCATGGTCGATCTCGTGCTGCCGCGAGTAGAGACGACCACCGGCCGAGTTGTGTCCCGTCACCTTCCTGCCCGCCATGGCGGGCGACGAGAGGAAGAGGAGAAGGAGAAGAGGACTCGATTGAGGGCCGAGGAGGTGCTAATGGAGGAGGGCCACCTGAAGAGGATCGATCGTCTTAGATGAGAGGTCCTTATCAGCAGTCGAGGGGCTTTAACGCCTCGTAACACGAAAGAAGGACGAGGGGACAGCGAGAGACCGACGAAGAGCGGGATGAGCGCGTATCAGAGCTGAGCGGAGGCATTCTTTCCTCTCTCTTCCCCCTTCTCCTCTCTCCGTCGACGAGCCTTCGTCCGAAGGGAGGAGGAGGAGCAGCCGAAGCTCATTAACCGAGGCACGACGCCATCTCCGAAATGCGCGAAATGAGGGCGAACGAAGCGCGGCGGCGCCCGTTGCGGGAGCGAGCGGCGACCGGCCGGCTGCACCGAAGGGCGACGGGGCGGCGAGCCATCAGTGGTCGACTGTTCAGCCTTGAAACGCGCGCGCTCCCTGAATTGCCGCAGTGAGTCGGCGGGAATTCGAAGGGCGAGAGAGAGGCGGGGCGGAGCTGTGGAACCGACGAGGGGGAGGAGAAGGCGGAGAAGCGCCGAGGAGGACGCGCCTCGAGAAGCGAGCAGAAGGAGGCGCCATCAGAGACGACGAGAGGCGTCCACTGCCAGGCCATGTCGGCCGTCGCCTCGTCTCTCGTGCTCGCTGCTCTCCTCTCGGCTGTCATCAAAGCCCAAGGCGAGCAGCCGGATACTGTCGCCTCTAATGGCACTTCCTACACCGTCTCCGCCTTCTCCCCGAAGGTGTTCGTGAAGACGGACGACTTCCGTCTTGACTACACTTCTTGTGTCGAGTTCTCATGGAATCTCACCGAGAAGAGAACGCGGTGAGTGGTCGTCTTGAATTGCCGCTGCAACGCGGGCAGCCGGGGAGGGGCTCAGACAAACGGGCCGATTATCGCCAGACGATAGCCCAATGTTCCGCTGGACATTGACTAAGATAGGGCCATTGC
>JAQIXL010001522.1:0-17522 GCA_034700245.1 Poikilolaimus oxycercus
GCGGAGATGCGCATAGGGTTCCGGTACCTATCCAACTTGGAATTGGGGCACAAGGCCGAAAAAGAAGGTCGAAAGTCCAAAAAGTGCAAGTACTTTCCGCGCACCTGATAGATCTCGTCCTACTAACACGTTCTCAAAGTTGGCCTTCGCACCAAATGCCAACACAGCGAGGTGCTAATGAAGAAGAACGCGCAAGACAACCTTTTAGGTTAGCTCGCATTCTTCATTGTCTGTTTTCTTTCCTCCGGATTCGGTGTCTCAAAAGCGCCATGTCTTGCAGCTTGTCATTCTTGCCTTTGCAAGATCTTGGTTTGATTTTCGAGTTTCTTGATCGTCTCACGGCAACCCGACTATCGAGGACTTGTAAATGGGCGCAAGAGGTTTCGTCTCAAGCAAAACTCCGTGAACCCAACGAAATTGCGTTCACGTTTTACTTTCCCCATTCGAGTGAGCATTGCAAACACGATCGTGTCCTCGAATTTTATCCCAGCGAAAAATTTTCACTCACTTTTGACGTCGCAATTTCATTTGGTGCCGAATGCACAGGCATTCTTCTTTATGAGGAAGGAGACGCAAGGATTTCTGTTCAACCAGCGAAGGGTCAAAATGGGAAAATTGTTATTCTTGCAACGAATGGAACTCCAGTTGGTACGGTATTCGCAGTAGTTTTTGATTTCTTCAAGGCGGTATTACCAACCAAATCGATGACGCTTTACTGTGCTTCAACGGTAGTTATTGAAGCATTGTCTGAATGGATCCATAAGCAGGGCTGCAAATTCGAAAAGGTCGCATTTGTTATTCAAAGCTATCATTCCAATAATTCCATCGCATTGGACGTATGCACAGAATCCACAAAAGTCAGTTTGCAAGCAACAAAGTTTCTTCAACGAACCGGCGCGCTTTCAGCTAGCATTATCACGTCTTTTAAAGTGTATTTCTCATCAGAGCAAATGCGTGAAATTGCGAAGTCGGTACGAAAGTTTGAGGCCGGAACAATGGTCTTCGTCAGTTTCGAGGAAGGAGATTTTCGTCTGTGGTCCCCGAGTTGCTTCACGAACTTCACACAACTCAGATTGATCACTGAAAACGACGTTGCTGATTGGATTTTTGACGGGAAACGTCGAAATGGCGATCGCCTTCGCCTGTGTCTCACAAGTTTACAGCAAATTTTTGATGAAATTGAGGCGAAGGCAAATCGCGGACTTGAAATTGTAACTAAGAACGCAGAGAAAGCCAGTTTCATTTTTGATGACAAACAAGTTATCGTGCGAAGCAACATCGGGTTCCTCGCTTCTCAGCTGGACGTGCAGTTTTGTCAAAACAAAACGGTCTAGAAGTCGTAGAACACCGATGAAATTTTTTACTCGATTCTGGTGACACTTTAATTCCAAATGCGTTCAAGCAAACAGCCTTGATCCTAGAAAAAATAAAATCGTGAAATCATCAACGTTGATTTTTTCCACTACCAAGTTGCTTGATTGCGTCACATTGGTAAGCGCTTTATTTCTAGGAGCTAAGCGATGGATGAAATGGGCAGCAGCGAATAAGGTATTGAGTGCAACGGTATGGGGCACTGATCCAATAAACAGCGGAAATTAAGCTGTAGTGTTTTTGTCTAGTGGGCGCCGTCGTTTCGATAATATCCAAATAGACTTCCTGCAGACAATAGCCAACAACGTCACCACCATTGTTTGGATGCGCTTCAAAACGTTTCCGACGAATGGCACGATGAATTTCTTCCATCGACAATCGCGCGTCAATTCCCACACTATCGAAAGCATTCTTTGATGCGGTGCCAATCCAACGTGGGTGAAAATCAAGAAATAAGCAAAAGATGACAAACATTCCTAGCAGTGATGACGCGATGATCAACAAAACGGCTATGAAATCTCGATGAAATGGAAGGTAAATCGCACAGGGAAGATACAGAAGTACAAACAAAAAATGTGTCGTTACTTGATAGCCGGTTGCAAACCAATATCGTAAAACAACGCTAAACAGGACGTCAGTCCAAGATCTACAGTTATGTGTGCACAATCTTCTCGATATCAAAGCTTCCGTTAGCAATAGTTGCATGATGAGGCAGGCATTCAAATGTATTACGCCCATAAGTGCTAGTTTTCCATTCCAATTCGGCCGAATAAGACCAGAAATAATATAATCATCGACAATAAACGCTAGCACGCGAGTTTGTGCGTAAAGGGCAGTCACAACTGCTGTGAATAAAAGCATAAATGTTGGCGATATCGATAACTTTGGATGTAGCGGACGTTGAATGTATGGGTGTAAAGTCAAATCATTCGCTGGTATCTCGAGATTTCGAGCGACTTGGTTCTTTTCGCAATAATCGCCAATGTCAAAGAGTTCCGTTAAAGTTTTCATACAGCGTAACCTGCAGAGCGCTGTTTGAGGTGTGCTAGGGATTGCTCCAAAAACCATTTCTACAATTGCAAAATATTTCGCCCGCGATGCATCCAGGTCAAGCTTGGCCTTCGTTATTGCTGCGCAAATGCATTCGTTAACCCATCGACGTTTCAATAGTGCGTTAGTATAAATTGACAAAGTTGGTTCAGCGAGTTGGCTTACGGTAAGCTCAATTATCTCCATCGAAAGACGTGCATTTACGACCAAGTCGGCACTTCGATAGCCAGAAATTGCGAATGCATGTGCGATCAGTTGGCTTTCCTCAAGAATTCTGGCAACTGTCGTTGCACCGAGAGGCAGCCTTAATTGCAAATATTCTTTTCGAAGTTTCAGTTTCTCATGGAGAAAGTCGCCGGCAATACTATCGAAATACGCCTCAAACGCTTTTCTCAATCTTTTACGATCTGCAAAATATTGTAAAGCAGAAATCAGTAATAAGCACCCTTACCGCTTAGCACAACATGTTGCTTCTCAAGGATCATCTTGCAGTCGCTCCTCTTTTCAGCGTTGTGCGCAGTCATTTCAACAATCAGAGTTTTGAAGCTTCTAACAACAAATTCGGCCATGCCATCTCCAAATACAGGCGGAAATTGAGATCGAAGACTGGGCAAAGGCTTAGCACTTCCTTCGCATGCATTTCTATACGCTTGAATAAGCTCAACGCGACGATCACGATCCCTTACTGATATCGACAATATCATTTCGAAGACAACAAGACCGAAACTGCAAACCCTCCTTGAAAGTCGTCAAAAATCGAAATCTCTCCCCACAAAAAGGCTGAGAATTTGAGGGCGTTGAAGTCGATGATAAAAGACTAAACCCGCCTGTATACGTCGACTTTTTCTGTGTATCCGGCGAAGCGCATCTCGGGTGCCATGTATAGAAATGTTCCATGTCCAAGTGTCAATGAAGTGGTTATTCTTGGACCTCTTGAAACTCCAAAATCGGCAATCTTGGGTTTGAAATCATATGTTAACAAGATATTCTCCTGTAATAGAGAACATGATGAAAATGTGGGCATGATAAGAGAACAACGTACTGGCTTTATGTCACGGTGAATGAACTTCTTTTGATGAATAAATTCCAGACCATCAATGACCCCACGAATTATCGAATACGCTTCCTTTCTATGCGTGCGACAAATTCCGTTGTCAATTCCTAATCGCAACGACCCTCGAGGATAATACTGCATTTCAATGTACAGGAAATCGCGAATTTGAGACTAGAGTGCCATGATGAGCTAATTTGTCTATATACCTGTGGAGGAAAATATTTATAGAACGTGACGATATTCTTGTGGTTGAGGCCAAATGCTTCGATTTCTCGCGCACACCACTCTTGTCCTTCATGTATTTCAATTATTTTCAACGCACACACCACTCCATCTTTGTTCCTGAAAAAAGCATGACAAAACATTCAGTAATTCTATACTTGGCTTTGACGACATGAGCGTAGGCGCCTTTTCCGACCACGGCGATTAGTTCGTAGTCGCGAAGCAAATTATGGGCACGATAGCCAGCTAACACTGCAATAATCAAAATTATTTTTTGCTTCGTTTAAATAATATTTATGTGAGTGCGAGCTTTTTTTGAAGTATTGTACGAACCATTGCTCATTGCCATCGATCGATCGCCTTATCTCTGGCAGCAATCAAGCTCAAGGCCTTCTTCGTCCGCTTCTTCAAATGCAAAGTGCACAACGACTAAAGTGTTAGGCTGCCTGTTTCTTAAAGACGTAATATTTTTGATTGCGCCCGAAATACAATACTTAACTGAACACAATCCGTCGCTCATTATTGCCACTGTGTGGTTCCTTGGTTCGCCTAGCACCGTCTCAAAGGAAGTCTTGCTTCTGCTTCCTGCAATTGAGATTCAAACAACACATCAATATAACATCTTTCCGCGCAGCACGAGTTTTTTTAGCTGATTTAAACACGTAATTACTGATGTTGAATATTGATTGACAGAGAAAGCGAAGAAAGAGAGGCTTCTGCCACGCTCGAGACGGCTTGTTCCTTATCGTCGCGTGCTCACGTGGAAGCTCGCACAATGTCGATTGCAACAGCATGGAAGGATTGATGGAGAAGGAGGGCAAGACCGACCGCGAGGCCTACATGAAGGAGCTCGTCGATCGCTTCTTCCAGATTAGCGTCGGCCGCACCCACATCATGAGTCTTTTCTATGCTCTCTTCCCTTGATTTTTGCTTTAGGTTGAAGTTGAATAAGCCATAATAAAAAGCAAATCCAGAAAAAAGAAATCAACGGATTCTTCGTCTTGTTTTAAACTTACAGGCCTAGGTTGAGCTGGTTAGTACGAAGAAACTGATGAGAGTGAACTCGTGAATCGTCTCATTTTGCAATCTGTTTATTCTATTGTATTCGGAGTATAAGCGCCACAAAAACCAATCAGAAGCGGCTGCAAATGTGCCGGGGCATAGCAATTTCATTTGACACGATTAAGGAGATAAACGGCAAAAGACGAAATCCTCGACCTTAGCATATGAAACAAGTTCTACAATAAGTAAAGAAAAATCGAAACATTTCGGAAAGAAAACAGATTGCACTACGTCTAGAGAGAATAGACACAGATGCCATATGGACGAATTGCGTCTTCGTCGCTGTCGACACAATACTCGACGTGTCCAGGGATGCCTTCACTTCTCGTGACTCTCATGCGTTCCGGATCGATACGACACTGAATTAAGCGTCTTCTAAGAAAAAAAAATAACAAAAGTGTTGCTTTACAGGACAATCAACGGGTGTAGACAGCAGGGTGGCACGGAGCAGATCCGTGTGACCTCGTGTGATCAGCCACCCAAAGTCCGTGCCACCCTGCTGTCATACACCCAAACCAGTCAACCACATTCTATGGATCAAGCTTTTCAAGAGGTGGAATTTTTCATCGACTCTGTTGAAACATTTTTACCTGAAGAATGAGCTTATAAGTTTTCCCATCGTGGCTGAAAGATTCCGAGTCGGCGAGAGCCACTGTCGGGTCGGGAGTGCAACATAAAGGGCCTTCTAACTGAAATGGATACGTTCGACGAACAAGCACAGGGCTCACAAAATTAAATCCGCCATTCAGCACGATTTCAACAGCTAATTGTTGGCTCGTTCCATAATAAGCCACTGGCCATTCGTTCTTCGTCGAATTCGTCACTCTTAAAAATTTTTTTTTGAAAACCTGTCAAATTGGCAGACCGATGCGTCACCCGTTGCGACCAGTCATATCCTGCCCATCCGAGCCAGTCGTCGTTGTCGTAGATTCCGCGAACTTTCAAGCCATAGCGCTTCGATCCTAGAGGTCGCTTGTAGGTTAAATTTCCTCGGGTAAAGTCTTCTCCATCACTTTTGATAGTCGAGAAATCGTAGTCCAAGTAGGGATCGAATTTATCCTTGTGGTTGTTGTTGGTAAAGAGTTCGAAAATTGAGTTGAATTCTGAAACGATTTTTCTGAGCGCTCTCATTGTCAGAAACAAACCTCGAATAGGAAAGTTTATATCGCTGCGAGGATCTGCCGCCTTTACCATTCTAAACAATATCAGGGAGTCGAAGCTAGCTTTTTTTCCCTCAGCGGACGCGATCTAAGAAAGCAGAAAGGTAGGAAACGCAATCGATCCCTGGCTGTTGAGTGATAAGAGACAAGGCGGGGTTGGACGTGAAAGACTTCCACGCTATGTAACCCAGAAGCACCGATGCTCCGTGTGCGCTTTCAGCATCGTTGCTAATGGCTCTTTTTTGATTTATTTGGCAATGACACGATTTTATTCATAAAACACTGTAACGAACATCATTTAGTTGAGATTTTTGGTTGTTTAGGTATTCTGGGGCTGAGAAATTTCTTGTGACAGCTTTCTCTTCCTCTCCTCTCGTCGGGCTGTCGCACTGCAAAAAAAAAATCACCATTATTTTCAGGCAATTATCGTCAAAATCATACAATCTTTGGCTGATTATAACGCGGATTTGGCGATCCAGCCAGTCGTTTGCGGGCATGCCCGTGACTGCTGCTACAAAGCCTTAAACTTTGGGTTTAGATGCGTTAAAGTATCATACAATAGTTAAATCTGGTTAACGATATCATTAAATGAGAATATTGCATGTTTACCAACAACGGCGTCGACGCTCTCAAAGACAGTGTAGCCGACGGTGGCTGTTAACCGAAACTCGTGACGGATCTTGATGGGGATTGCCTTGAAGTGTTTTTTATTTTCGAAATGTCAAAGACAACCTTTGTAATGAGAAAACTGACCAGTGATTCCAACGACATATTTCGAGGCTTTTCGACGAGAAGGATTTCGCCCAGATCTTTGACGATGCCGAATTTGGGCTCCCTAATGAAGAATTTTCCGGTCTCGACCGTTTTGAATTGCATATCGCTTTGTTTTGAAGGATTCGGCGGTTTCTGCAATAAATACAGGGTCCTCGTCTTGTAGAACTTGCAAATAACCTTTGGTGGCGGCGCCTCAGTATCGGCAGACTCATTGGCTTCATCGGATGTAGGAGGAGGAGGGAATAGAATTGATGCTACATCGGCGGAACTGAACGATGCTCGCGAAGGGGACCTCCTTCCATCGACGTCTTCTTTCACCTCGAGAAGAGGTTTCTGTTCCATGTACTCAATCGGCACTCTTCTTTCTTGTTCGTCTAGCTCACGACGGGCTTTTCTCGTATTGCGCATCTCTAACGCGATTACGCCAGGCAGGTCAAGGTTCTTGATCTGCAAACAATGACAACAAGAAAGAAGTGACCGAACGAACCTCTTGATCTGTCCATTTCTCGGTTATGTGCTCTAAAAGCGTCGAGAAGTACGTCGTTGGAACGTGTTTCTCAGCCTGCAAAAAGTTTCTAGTGTCTCCTTCTTCATACAAGAAAATTGACGAGAACTTCCAGTTCCTTCTTCGGAAGCTCGTCGATGTGTCTCTCGAAATACGGATTGACGCTGTCATGAAGGCGATCTAGGCTAAATGTGCATCCTTAGATGAAGAGCAATGAAAACGAACTTGAGCTGAAAGGCGAAGGCAATGAGGCGACAACAATTCCTTGGCGTTACCTCATGCGTATCGGGCGAGTCCATGTTCCGCTAGAAAAATCAAAAATCAACGCAGCATTCTTACTGTCAAGAAGTCCTTCACAGCATCTGGGTCAACGCCAGTTAGCAGAATCTCCGAAAACTTCTCGGGTCGCACAACGAGAACTGCTTTAGGGAATTCGGCGCAAATCTAGGCAGTGAGAGCCTCATAAATTTAGCTTTTACAGTGGCGAGCGTCTCAATTGCGACGGAAAGCAAGCGTCGACCGTTCGAGCCACGAACAATCTGAATCGAATGATGTTGAACTTGCAATGATCAACAAACTAATTGAAGATTATTGGACGCAGAAGCGGTGATTCTGTTCTCCATCACTGTCGTCAGGCTAGAAATTCGGCTAAAAGCATGGAAATACGATTTGAATAGATACCAGATTGCAGAACGAAATTTCGTTTCGGATCTCTAACAATTATAACGACGACATTCCAGAGACTTTATTGCAAAGGTTTTTTAAATCTGTGCCTGGTTCGCTTCATATCATTACAGGGTAGCGAAAGGTGCCAAATGCGAAATGTCAGTGGCACTTTTTGAGACATTCGTAAAGTGCTTCACCCAAGGTTGACGGGCCCGCTGTGGAATTGCCGATGGATGTCGCTGGATGAGCGGCAGACGACTTTTTGAGTGTTGCTCGCGATTTAGTGCTAAATTACTCTTTTGTACATGGTAGTAAATATTTTAGCGAGGTCTTGAAATTATTTTTTCTTCTTAGAATACTGTCGAATCAACGTACAACGTCTCCGCCATGGCCTTCTCCACTTCAGCTTTGATGTTCTTCATTTTGAGGTTCTTCGTCTTTGCTACAAAACCTGAAAATTGAAATTAAGATGTGACACAGGACTTGCCAAGAATTCCGTCGTAGCTTATTTTTGGGATTTGCTTGAACTTAGAGTTCTTCGTCGCCGAGACGGTGAACTCTGCCAGAGCGTCTTCGTCGTACATCTGAGAGCTCATTCCATAGAACGTTAAAACGGAAACAAACCGAGGAAAGAACCAGCTTCGTCAAGGACTTCACATCTCGAGACGCCGCAGCATCGAGTGGATGCACGTTGTTTTCGATGTCGATCAGCGTCTGAGTGTTCTCACACAGGACGCAGTAGTATTTAGCTCCTTCACAGACCACTCGCGTGTAGGGCACCGTTGACGGTTCCTAGGACTCATTCCAGTTTTTTTAAAAGTCACACCTTAAGCTCCGCTGTTGTCGAGTCCGAGAGAAGAGGATAGCTCTTCGATCCAATAACTAGCCTTCGTGGGCCTCGCCGTGGTTTGCGAGCCCACTCCTTGTCGATGCAGTTCATGCGTCGGGCCGTCTGAGAGGTTCCCTTGAAAATTGGACTTCATGAAAAACCTTGAATGGACGAGTTGGTAGGTTTAGCTCGTCGTCTTGAGCAGCATCATCGCCTCGTAGCAAAGTGCTAAAGCATTGAAGCCACAGTTGAATACTCACATCTTCTCTTTTATTGCCAGCGAGACTTCTTGCTTGACTCGAGTTGTCGGCAAGTTCTTCATTTTTGCGATGTATCCTAAAGCATGAGAATATGAACAGAATTTCGAAGCCACACCGACAAGACTGCGAAGATTCTGCTTCGAGATCGTGGTATCGTTAGAGGAGCCCTCGGAGACAGACAACTCCGCCAAGCGATCAAAGCCGATTGTCTGCACAAAATTGTCAGCCCAAGACACTCGACGAACCTCTTGAATGACGAGCCACACCAGCCACTTCAAGGAGCATTGTTCCGCATCGCAGGGATGCACATACTCCTCAATATCGTACTCCTCGCCTTTGTCCACAATAGTGTATCGTGTTGCGTCGTCGCTCAGATGCCTTTCATAAGGATACTTTGGCTGTTTTGTTGCCTGAAAGTTTGGCTTTGTGTGAAAAAAGCGGAAATATATGCACCTTTCGAACCGGAGAAGTTGGAAGTTGAGTAGTTACTGACGAAGAACGTCTTGGCACTTCGTCGAGAGCCTCGTTCTCAAGAGCATTATCAGCTTCTCCGGGTGGTGAACTCGGTCGACCATTTGTTGCGATCGAAGAGTTCGTCGGTGTTGACGAGACCGATGAATCTGGCTGTGAAGGGTTCTTTAAGAGGCGTGATGACTTCGGCTGTATTTCTTGAGTCGAAGAATCTCGCCTTGCCCGCTTAGCGCTTGAAGACCTTCCACGCCTCTTAACTTTCGTGATGCACAATTAAAAGAGAGAAAAAAGATTCATTTAGTGAATGCCTCCGGACCGCAGGCAAAGGCTTCAAGAAAGATACGGAAAGCGTCAAAAGCGGTTCTTCCTGTGACGACGTTCTTCATGTCAAGATGAGTTCGGAGAGTTGGGATAGTGAAACCACGACCTCGATGAAACTCCAAGTCGTGGGCCTCAGCAAATTTTGCTTCTTCGACTTCACGCTTTAGTGCAAGAAGCTCGCCTTGTCCGTCATTCGGAAGCCGAAGAATAAAGCTTGTAAGTACTTTCTCTCGGATTGGATGGGCAGGTGAACACTTTGCAAACGCTGATCTTGTCAAACGAACATAGACTTCTAGATCCATTTGATGGCTTGCATCCAGTTTTGATAAACACGCTTCATTTTCGTGCCGATGGTGGAGTAGAGTTGAGATTTCCTTCACCTCTACTTGTGGAAGAATCCGATCAATCATTTCTATTGCACGCTCTAGGTGTTGAATTTGTTCCTCTTCGGACAAAGACGTGAAGAAAACTGTCGGTAGCGGCTTGCAAACCTCTTGAATGCTTCGAATGTCCCACTCATTCAATTCCGCCTTTGTCCTCACGACTGATTCCCAGAGTTTCAGACATTCGACCAAGTCGCCCTTCTTTTGTGCTTGAATGAATTTCGCTACAAGTCGGTCTTTTTCTTCCAAAAACATTGCTGTTTCGTTTACAAGCTCGATTGTCTCAATGGTCGGTGGCGCTACATGGCTTCTGCTCATCTTCTGGATCCGCTCCGTAAGTTGTTTGAGTCGAGATCTCTTTGTCAGTGGGTGAAGCCTCCAAAAGAAATGCAAGAGGCCACGAATTCGTTCTTGATGGGCAAGTGTGTAACCGTTGATGCTATAGGCTTTGTCCGCGTATTCAAAGAACAGCGAGGCAAGGTCGGCTCGAATTTGAGCCTTTTTCACTTCTTTGGTTGTCATGCTCGAAACTTGGAAGGGAATTTGTTGAAATAAGGGGAGCGGTATGATGCCCTCTTCTTGTAATGTCAGGGCTAATCTCCACATCTGATCAAGACGCTTGTCGAGGTCCCATATCACAGTGTTCATCACTAAATAACGCGACAATTCGAAGGCCAGCGTGAGATGGATTTGCACCACATCCTGAGGACAAATCTCGTGCTCTTCGGCGGATATCAGCTCATTCAACGGTTTGGCAAGTCGATACACAGTCAACGTCTCCCATGAGCTCAAATATTCATCTAGTCGAGCGATTTTATACCAGAGAAGAAGCTTTCGAGGCAGCGCTAGAACTGTTCCCGTACTGCTTTGTACTGTTTCCTCGCGGAAATATGCTGCTTCAAACGCTAGTTTCTTGATCTCAGCATCAAGCATCGGATGTTGTTTGGTGAGTTCTCGAAGTGGAAGAAACATTAGTTCCATACCAATCAGTGTGATTTCGACGACTTGAATTGGTGGACTTTCAAATTTGTGTACGAACAGCCTCAGAGTATTCACTCGCTCGTAAAGGTACGGTGGGTGTCGCGCAAAAGCTTCTCGAGTCTTGACAAGATAGAAGCGGGCTTGCTCATTCCAGGACGGGAAACGCCATCGGCCCAAACGCATTAGGGCGAAGTCGTTGCTCCAACGACGTGTCAGCGCCTCGACAATTTCTCTCGGTTCGGTGGCGGCTCCTAGAAAGCAATCCAAGAGCAAGATTGCCCGTTCGGAGTGTGCAAGAATTTCTTCTTCTGAAAGAGCTGCATATTCTTCTGGTGGCATTTGTTGATGTAATGGAGCGCAAGCGGAGAGAAGTTGAAAACGTTCTTGCCAGTAGAGTTTGTGGCCCAAGTCGAGCGTGCAAAACCAGATCGTCAAGGCTTGGAAAATACAACCTTCACGATAGAGCTTTGTGGCGACCCAACCAAAACGATCACGTTCGAAATGTTTCAGACGATCCGCGCGTCTGACTTGAACTGCTTCCTCCATTTCGACGACAGAGTTGTCGGCTTCTATTTCTTCATACAAATGCATCGTCTCTCTCACACGTTCGTTGTGGTCGGCTAGAAAATAGATCCCGCGTCGCATAAAACGAAAACGAGACGGATGCGAGGGTGGCAAGTTGATGCAAGAACAAAAGAGTTTGATTTTGTCGAGTGAGATTTGGCCTATTTCTTGAGACAGTGGAAACTTCGTCTGACAGGCTTCCATGATGAACCACCAAGAGTCAAAGAGTCGCCAACAATTATTAGCGCGGACCACCTTACAGAGGCTATCCAAGTAGAAAGAAGTGCCACTAGCGAAATCGTAATTCAAGCTGGCCGGCTTGGCGAAGTTTTCCAAAAGCGCATCGATGAACGCCAATGTTGTTACTACCATCTTCAACAGCTGAATTTGTGTGCTTTCTGTGAGGCTTTGACTGTCAGCGGCGTTTGCGTCCATTAGGCGTTGCTCACAGGCTTGAAAAACTACTCTTGCCAGTTCAGCAGCAAAAGCGGGATTCCAAGAAGTCGCCAGGGAAGATAAAAGTTCCGATAACAACTTGTCGCTCACTTCAATCTTGAGGCTCTCTTTCTCTTTGCTTGATAAATCGTTGAATGATGCTGCTTTCTGTTGTAATTCAACACTCCAGTCCTCAGAAATAGCCGAAAATCGTTGACCGAGCTTGGGACCGTACGGAATCTCTTGCAATAGAAGTTTGAGTAAATGCAAACGCCTGAAATTTTTCAGTTCCTTCTGCACTAGCACAATCGCTGGGCTTTCATTCCTTGTGCTCTCAACTTCACAGAGTTCTTTCTCCAAACTGATAAGTGCTTGTTCTTGTCGACGCGCATCACGAATCTCCCCAATAAACAATAGCAAAGTCCTCACTCGGCACGAATTCCAGCAATCGTGTCCAACAAAGGCCTTTTGACTCAGAAGGAAGTAGCTTTCAGCCATTTCGTCAATTCCCGGCATGGACTCAGAAAACTCATCGACAAGCTCCACTGGAGTTTTAGCACTCAATACCAGTTGAAGATAGTGAGAAATACTGGCAACAATGTCCTTGCCACAGCCGGGATTTTCGGCGACGACCGCCTCGATCACCTCGTAGGCTCTCATGAGGACGCGTTCTCGTTCCATTGCATTCATTTCGTCAAGTTTCTTTGTGAAGCGACAACGCGGAAGGATTTGTTGACCACCATAGAACGTGGCTCGATCCCTCGTAGTTTCAAAACGACTAATTAGGTCGTAAATCCAGCGCAGACGGAGTAGTCTTTGAATGTTTTCCGGAGATGGATTGGCAAATTTGAGCATTCTGTCAATCAAAGAGATTGCCAGTTTAGAGAGTTTTGTGATTTCTGTATCGCGACGCTTTAGGAGTGCAAATTCACAAACGTCTGACGCATATTTCCAATCTTCATCGCTTTTTATGAAATTCAGGGTTGCCAGTTGTTTCCAAGCTGCCAGTCGTTGACGGATTTCAGGAGCTTGCACCTCCGAGAGCCAGTTTTCCGTCATGGTCAGAAGAGACGATCGCAGTGAGCCAATTCTTTCCACGATCTTCACTTCAATCTTATCCACCAGACGTTGGAGACTTCTTCGTTCAAGCAAATGCTTTGTGGTTTCAAGTTCAGTCATAAGGTCCTCTATTTGTTTGAATTTCCAAACGGGATCCTCAACCAGGCCGATGAAATACAGTAATGAATCAACACGCTGTGGATGTCCTGCGGGACAGCTTCGATAGGCAAGCTTCACGCGCTCGAGAAAGTTTTTTTTATGTTTGTCCTTGGACAAATTATTGGCAGCCGTGTGAAGATTCGCTTCGTGCTCCAAAGCCAAAAGAAGCAGAGCGTGCATGTCAATAGGCTCACAGTCTATGTTTTGCGCGATGAATTTGTCAATCGCATTCAAGGCCAACTCGGCGTGCTCCACGTTGTTCTGGCCCACTTTTAATGGTGCACAGTCTTTAAGGAATTCGTGCACCTCGCTATCATTGACTGGGAGTATTAGATCCAGGCGCTTCATCCAATACTTCAAAGGCGTTTCATCCTGTTTATCGGCCATTGAGTGAAGTGATGTTTTCGTAGAAAATGCTTCAATTTCAGATTCGAGAAGCTCTATGGTGGTGGAAATGTCGGCGTCTTTCACGCCACAACTTAAAAGTTCTGTTTTCAACTCAGTTAGTTCCACATCGGTGAGAAGTAATGAGAACCGATGAATCACTTCCAAATGATGTGGGTCGGAGACCGATATTTGCGAGAATATGTCTTTGGCTTTTCGCAGATAAAATTCTTCGGAATGAATGGTGCTGCTGCCCAAACGTTTCAATTCGAGCTCGTTTCTTCGCAAGGAAATCAATAGTTCTTTCAAGTGATAAGGCAGGCTAGTCTTTGATAGGCATCGCTCTAAAATGAAAGTGGCCTGTTTTGAATGATCGACCCGACGTTCTTGAGCGCAGTTTTCGAACTCGTCGAAAGAAAGCATGCGACACAACGGCTGAACTACGTCTAGCACAAATTTTAGGCATTTCGATTCATCAAAAGCGGCGTGGTCGACAATTTCAGCACACAACTGAAGATATTCCTCAAAGCGGGCATTGTCCATACAATCTCGCAATTGCAAGATAAGATTATCCAGTGGTTTGAGAATTTCTGAGAATAAAAAACATTAAACACGAAATGCTTGCACAAACCAAGAAAACCTTCGAGTTCGCGCAATGCTTCGCTTGCTGTGCATCTCTCTTCAGAATCTTCGCAGACGAGGCACGAAATGAAGCACTTGACTTTCTCTGAGTATTCGAAAAACGCCCCAAAATTATTAGGGAAAATGATTGTCGAGGTAGTCTCGCAGTAGTATGCCGCCCAAAATTCAGATCATCACAAAGGTGCAACGGAAAAAAGCTTACGGATCGAAAGTCATCAACCTCGGCGAATAGTTCCGCATCAACAGCGACATTAATCGACTCAATCATTTCAAAAAGTGTAATGCCAAAGCTGAAAATTGTTTTTCTAACGTCGTCCACCTGTAAATATCGATTTTAGACGAATAGCGATTGTCGAGTAATTCCGGCGCCATATAAAGGTCCGTTCCAACGCCTTCGGTCAACGGTTTATCGTGGCTTTTCAGCGATCTTCGCGTCTTCAAGTCGTGCAAGGCCTTGAGAAATGCGAAGAGCTCTTCATTAGTCTTTTTGCTGGCTGTTTTATCATCAAGGCGAGCATCGATTTCAACTGTTATCATTGAACCGAAGTCGCTCAACTTCGGTAGAAAATCGTCGGCCACGAGAATATTTTCCTGGAAACCGATTTTTCGCACACCCTTCAATCTCACTGGTTTGATATCTCGATGAATAAAGCCTCTACTATGAAGGAAGTCGAGACCCTTCAAGCATCCTCGTGCAATGGTCCAGACTCTTTCGTGATCTTCGTTGAAGATTCTTTGATCAATTGCGCTCCGCAGAGATCCGTAAGGATAATAATCCATCTGGATACAAACACACTTTGAAAAATCTTCCTGAAACTGTCCTATTGAAAAGAAAAGAAAACGTGGTTACCCACCAGCTCCCACCAATAACGATAGATGTTCACAAGATTCTCATGTGCTAAACTACAAGCTGTGATCTCGCGTAGCGTTTCGAATTCCCCTTCAATGTTGACATTGATTTTCTTTATGGCATAGGTCTTTTGATCAGCATTGTTTCTGAAAAAAATGTGGGTTTTGATAGGAAAAGAAGCCGACGCTTTTTAAATTCAAAAACGGCAAACCTTGCACGATACACAATTCCGAATGCGCCTCTCCCAATTTCGTCGATATCAGCGAATTGCTCGTGGAGTATAGAGTTCACTGAGTTTGACATCGAAATGCTTCCTGGCGAAGAAAAGCAATGACAAAGCACAAGAAAAGGCCGAATCCGCACGGGGAGAGGAACGAGTGGTGGAACGCTTATCAGTCCAGACCTCCCCCCGACCTCTCCAGTTGCCAGGCGAGCAGGCGAGTATTATTCCTTTAGTGTAACATTTAGGCATCGTGCAGCTAGAAGTACAATATCTCTCGTCGTTTGTCACATGGTTTATGACCTTCTTGAACGTCTGATAAACCGTTTTGGATTCAAGCTGTTGAATCAGGCTTTATTCCTGAGGCATTGCAAGTAATGCGATTGAATGCTGGCTGTCTAGATGTCTTGTTAGTGCGGAGGAATCTCCTGCGGCACCTTCCTCTTCTTCATCTCGCATCGAGCTCCGGCACTACAAGAAAAATTATTTTCCAACATTTGTTTGAAGAAGCCTACAATCTCGTGCTGATTATACGGCGGATTCTGCGGCTCAGCGCATCGCTTACAGACAAGCCCGTTACTGCTGCTACGAAGCCTGAAAATTGACATTTTAAATAGATTATTCTCGTTTGAAACATAAATATCTTAAGAAACAATTGCTTACCGACTACGGCGTCAAGACTTTCGAAGCAAGTGTAGCCGGCAGCGGTGACTTTAGTGGCGAGCTCTTGGCGAACCTTGACCGGAATTGCCTTGAAACACTTCTCGCTCCGAAAAATGGCAATAAAGACAACCTTCGTGACAATAAAATTGACCAGCGATTCCACCTCCTTTTTCCTAGGATTTTCGAAGCGAAGAAGTTCAGCCAAATCTCTGACAATGCCGAATTTGGGCTCTCTTATGAAGAATTTTCCCGTTTCCACTTGTTTGAAGTGCAGCTCGTCATCATGCTTTTCATCAGGTCCTCGGTGTCTCTGCAAGAAATGCGTGTTAACAAATAAAATACAATAAAATAATATATGTAAAAATAAAACTATCTACAATAAAACCGACTAACCTTTACTGGTGGCGCATCGGGGTCGGCTGGTTCACCGGCTTCTTCAGGAGGAGGAGGAGGAGATTGTGGTGATGTTGCAGCATCGCAAGTACAGTATCTTACAGCCGAGCTAGGCGACGCTCGTGAAGACGACTTCCTCCCATCGACGTCCTCTTTCGCCTCGAGAAGCGGCTTCTGCTCTGCGTACTCAATCGGGACTCTTCTCTCCGGCTCCTCTGGCTCTCCTCGAAGGGGTTCTATCTCCTGATTCGTCCTAGTGAGAGCTTCTTCGCGTCGGGCTTTTCGCGTGTTACACATCTCTAACGCTATTAAGCCAGGGAGATCAAGACTCTTGATCTGCAATTAAACGCAACAACTTTAAGCGAGACGTGTTGACCCCACTTCTTGGTCCGACCATTTTTCCGTTGTGTGTTCCATAAGTTTTGAGAAGTACGTCGTTGGAACGTGTTTCTCAGCCTGAAAAAAGTTCTTAGTCAGTTGTTTTTTTTCATACAAGAAAGTTGACGAGAAATTCTAATTCCTTCTTCGGAAGTTCGTCGAGGTGCTTCTCGAAATACGGGTTGACTCTCTCATGAACGTGATTTAAGCTTAAAAATAGTAAACATCAAAAATAAAAGTTTTGAGACAAACTTGAGCTGAAAGGCTAATGCGATGAGACGACAACAATTTCTCTTCGACACCTGTTGAGTATCTGGTGAATTTTGGTTTTGCTAAAATTGCAAAGAAAATAATTCAAACGTCTGTCTTACTTCCAAGAAGTCCTTGACAGCGTCGGGGTCAAGGCGATTGAGAAGAATCTCCGAGAATTTCTCCGGCCTCACCACCAGAACGGCATCGGGGAACCCGGCCCAAACCTATGAAGGCAGAAAAATCAGCAGTCTGAGCCCTTACGGTGGCTAGCGCCTCAATCGTGACAGAGAGCAAACGTCGACCGCTTGAGCCTCGCACAATCTGAAAGAAATGAGAATTCTACCTCGACAGAGGCCCAAAGGGCGAGAAAAGGAGGAAGTTTCCTTTGGTGATGAAGCGAGAAAAGAGCGTGAA
>JAQIXL010001523.1:0-17519 GCA_034700245.1 Poikilolaimus oxycercus
TTTCTTCTGCTCTCTTTGAGGGAATCTTGTGAGATGGTCTTCAAGTCCTATAAGGACTACATCGAGGAGTCTTTTCCGCGTCTTCAGCAGATCGCCGCTGAAAAGTGAGTTGAGAATGCGGACCTATTCAACGGGGCATTAATTTGAAAATTTTGGAGTTGAAATTTTAGTATAATGAAACTTATTTATCGTGAAGTCAATTTCAATGCCAAGCAACCAACGTCGGTGACAATGGCTTGACAAACCTGAACTGAATAATGCCGAAATGTGAAACTTATTCGATCACACTGGTGCCAAAGATTTGAAGGAAGTCTTTCTGCTCAACCTTGTGACATTGTAAACGAGCTCAAGCGCGCATTGAAATAGATTTCCTCATAGTAATAAGCAGCCGACTTGAAGCATAGAGAAAAATTTATTTTATGCGAAAACTTGCTGCTAAAGCAGATTTCGTCCTCTTCTGAAAAGGAAGAAGATGCATGAAGTGGTGCGCGTCTCAAGCGTCTTCCCTTTGAAGTTGAGAAATTCTTTGACCTTGCAAGAAGCAGCTGAGTCTTTAGGTTAATCTTTTTGCTTCGCGTGGTATTTTCGAACCCTTTCAGCCGAAGGTGGCATTGGTTTGAAATCTCCTTATCCTTCATGCACGGCTTTCAAAACCTATGCGATTTTTCTGTTTTGAATCCCCTTTGATTTTCACTTCAATGCTCAGGCGCCCAGTTCATCGCAGTGGTGCTGGAGAATAGACTCGTAGGCGCTAGTAATTTGAGAGGAGGTGAAAGAATAGGCCGAGGGGGACGTGCCGTACTTGGCTGACCGAAGAGAAATTGTTGGGTTGAGGCGATGAACTTGCCATGGGGGGAAAAAGACGAACGACGTTCCGTTTTTCAGCCGCAGTCCAAGGGCAATCCATCGCCGCGTCTCTCCCTTGTTCATTAGGAAAGAAGCCTCTCTCTCTCTCCTGAAAGGGGAAGAGGCGAGTGCAGAAAATTGCCGGTCTCCGAGGGTCCGCCGAACGTCTGAGTAATGTCCGCTCATTCTTTTTTCGCTGAAATCAGATGACACTCAGACTTCTTTACTGTTTTTGGGGACTCGAATCGCTGTTGGCAGTAGTAGACGAGAAATATCCAGCGCAAAAACCTTGCGCATTGAAACTACACCGAATTCCACAAAGTCCCTTTTCGGCATTTCAACCAAGTTTGTACGATCTAGTCAATCCTGGGTATAAGCGTTTCTTAATTAGCTTGTCACCTGAAATCGAAGATTTTATTTGAAGAGACATTAGCTGAGCGTCCAGGAATAAGCATCTTCATGAGCTTTCTCTTGCACAAAGCGAATCTCCCGAAACTAATGTCGTTTGAAAAGAAAACTGCCATGGTTTGTCAACCAAAACACTCGGGATGCTTTTTCATGTGGGGCGAAAACAAGACAGCGAAGGTCACGCAAATTCATTATGACGTAATCTCGCTGAAACATCAGAGTTCTCGATCTCTCCCGACCGGCATCATGACGCATGTTTTCTGCACTTCGTCTCCATTTCCCATTCTTTCCTTTTCTCTTCTCCTGCTGCGTGCAGATCTCCTAGGACAAGATTCTCGTTTATTTGCTCGAGGTCGCCATTAGGAGACGCGCGATTTTAACGTGCCTCCTTTCTCTCTTTTCCTCTCTTTCTCTCTAACACGTCTCTTTTATTCTTCCCTCAGCATGCAGAAGACGAACGAGGACATGCGCGCTCTTTCTCTCCAGCTCAGCGGCGAGGAGCAGAAGAAGAAGGGAGGCTTAAGGGCCGTGTCCATGTGCTTGGAAGGGCGGCGAGAAGAAGGGAAGAGTGTGCCGACATTGGACTCTCCCTTGAAAGCTCCAATGCCGTTTTGTTGCTTCCGCTCTCTCTTGAATGAGTTCAACTGAACTGGCTAGAAAATTTGGAAAGGGAAAAGTTTGAAGAAGGAAAAAAAGGAAGAGAGAAGGAGACCACAAGGTGCAGGCGTTTCCTGTTCACACTGGAGCTTGTCGAAGGGCTGACATGACGCTTGATGGATGGGAATGTTCGGAGCTTGGAAGGCGCTGAAGAAGAGAGGCGCTGAGGGGTCAAGGAATGTGTCCTCCTGACGACAGAATAAGTAGGATTTCACAGTACGAAGAAACACGAGGGAGTCGCGAGAAACAATTGAGAGAGACTTGGCTAATAGATTTGCTAATATGGAAACTTAGGTGTTGATTAGACGAATTTAACGTTGAGTCATCTCACGGCTTCTCACACTGACATGTTTTTTCGGCTAACTCGTTTGTGACTTACCTGAAACTTTCTTTGTTAGCAGCCTCGAAGTGAGGAGGTCAATATTTTTAACGAACTCATTTGACCATAGAGGAGGGTTTGCAAAAGCGCCAAACGGTACTGAAACTGAAGTAAAGGCACGAAGGCTGCACTTCACCTTCTCCTGAAAGATACTCAAATTCAGGGTTATTTGCTGTTCAGTTGCAATTGGGAAATGCGGCAAAACGTCAATAGCCAAAAATGCTTCTTCCTTCTATTGCTCATTTTCTGAAACCTCAACGCATTCCACTAGCATTAAAGAGTCGAGCTGTTTCTTTGGAAATCCCTGTGGTGTGCTCTTTCTGCACCTTCTCTTCCTGGTCTCGCCTTTTCCTGCTCTCTGTTTTTAGCGCTCCTCCGCCGGAAGAGAGAGGGCCTCACAAGGCATTTCACACTCATGCCCTGGCACCCCCCGAAAATGCGGGCGCGCCATCTTTTTGCGCCTTTTTCTCTTCTCGCTTTCTCTTTTCGCACTCGAGGAAGAAGAGAGGAGCTGTCGATGGCGGCTCTCGACCCCGGGCGAGGGCCCCCAGAGACTATGATCACTGTAGCTCTCCTCGCGCTCCTCGCGCGCCCTTCCTCGCCTTTTCTACGCCTCGGACAAGAAGGCCGAAGAGGCGCCCCGCCCCCATCTCTTCTCCCGGGGTGGGAGGCTCAAGCGCCCGACGCGTCAGTCCGCAACACAACCGCTTGAGATTCTCTTCGCCCTCCCTTCCCCCCTCGTTGGAGGCTCGTCTTTCTGACCTCTGATGAAGTTTATATTCCCACCATGACCTAAGTAGAAGAAGAAGAAGAGAGCCTTTTCTCTGAGAGCCTGGGAGTCGACGGCCATGCTCAATCCTCTGTACATGAAGCATCGGCCGTCGTCGCCGCAGATCTCACTAGGACCGCCAAGTTCACCTCCAAGTCTTCATAATTTGGCTGCTACTTCGGGACCACCACCGCCGCCGCCGAAACCCGGCGACCCCGAGCAGTTGAGGTCGGTTCCAGGGCGTTGGAGGGAAAAGGGGACTTAGGCTTGGGCTTAGGCTAAGCGTGACTTTCTTCATGTTGTTGTCTTCTCTTGATTGGGGCAAGTGAGTGAGCAAAAAGAAAAGAGATGCCTAAAAGGGGGCGACGGCGTTGGTTTCCTTCCACTACTTCCGGTCTTCCTCTTCTCCTTCTCTTCTTCGTCTCCTTTTCTTTTTGACTGACGTGTGAGGGCTTGCGCGCCCCTCGAGCTCGCGACATGGTCAAGCAAATCAAAGTAATTCTTCCTCTCTCAAAAGAGTGATGAGCAAAAAAGTGCAAGAGCAATAATTTTTCCAAAAACTCTTTAAAAATTCTCTGCTCTGGTTATGAGCGAAGAGAGCTGGAAACGCGTGTTGTTGGTGGCCGTTCACTTGCGGGCGAGCGCCTCGCGTCTCCAGATCCGTAGGCCAAAAAACCGCTTGATGAGATCATATGGGCTCTCGGGAATTTTTCTCTCCCCCTCTCCCCTCCACTTTCCTCCTTCTTCACGACGACCAAAGCACTCCCTTCGACCACTTCCCCCTTCATTGTGTGTTTATAGCCGCCAGTCAGCTTCCTCACTCGGCCGCAGACTATCATTATCTTTCAATTTTCTCGGAGAGTCGAAGATCCTCGAGAGCCCCCTAAAGAGTGTGGTGCTAGGCAGAATAGGATCAGACAGCGAAAAAAGGTGGAGAAAATAATTAGAAACTGCGCGCTGCAACGTCAGCTTTGGGTGAAGAAGGCCATGTGGACTATTCATCCCTCCTCCTCCTCCTTCTTCTTCTTCTTTTCGAAAAATTGTAATTGTCCACTTCCCGTTCTCTCCCGCCTCGAGTCGGAGGTCGAAGTATGAATGTTGAAGGAGAAGAGAGAAGGGGCATTTCAAGGAGCCTCGAAGCTCTTCTCCGGGCGCCTGAGCGCTAATCTGCGTGGGAGTTGCGCACTATTCCAGGAGTACGTGCCGGCGTTGAAGCTTTCGAAAATGCCAAAACCCAAACGAACGTTGGGTCTGCCTTTGACAGATGCTTATCCTTCGCTGTCCCCCCGCATACGAAAACAAGTTCATAAAAGAGACGCATTGAGCTTGTTCGCGGGATTTCTCTCTTCAATATCTCCCAAGAGTGCATCATCTTCTCGGAATCTGGACTTTTTCACTGTTTGAGAAGTTTCTCGGTAAACTTCGGACAAGTTTAGAGTAAACTCCGTGCGAGTCAAGTCTGGGAAGTCGATGTTTTGAAGAAGAAAAGAAAGAGGAAAGGCATAACTCGGGACTTCCTTGCTAAGGAACGGCCATCGCTCTTTTGGCGGGCGGCCGGCGTTGCCAGCGGCGAGCATCCGCCTGCACACGCTCCTCGCCGCGGCAAATCATTCATTTTCTCTCGGCTCCAACGCCGAGCAACCCCGGGGCTAGCAATAGAGGAACGAGTCAGAACCCCGATGTGAATATGTTTCACCGAGATTATTGACCGATTCGTCTGTCAAGCAATTTGAGCACTCACAATCAGTGAGAATGAGACGAGCAAAGAGGGAAATTGGCTGTGTTTCACGTTTGTCGCTAGAGGACCGCTCGCTTGGGAACGTTCGATCTGTTATGCGCGTAGACGTTTTTGAAAGTTTAGTTTCCCAGTCTCTGATCATAAGTTTCACTCTTGCATTTTGTAAGTGGGATTGGGCGTTCATTGCTGGCGACTGCTACGGGTGTTCTGTTCTCAAATGTGAGCAACATCATTTTCACACACTTCAATCGGAAAAAAAGATCTATGTTTCATAAGATTACAAACTTGCCCGGCAACATTTATCGGTGCTTTTATCATGAGCCTCAAAATTGATTGTGAGCTTCAAAATCATCATTTTTCACTAGGTTTCAGAACTGCGCATTAATTCACAAAGGCGCTTTTCTTCACTAATCTGCTTGCGTCTATTCGCTTTAAAGAATCATCATTCAGTTTGCTTGCTCCTGTTCTTCTTTCAACACTACTCAGTCTTGAATCTCTCAGCTTCCATTGATGCGCCTTGAAGGAAGAGGCTGAAGACGGCGGTTGAAGAGGAGCCGCCAGCCCGCATATCAATTCGATTAGACAAGACAACTGCAATGGGGCGCCTCTCCTCGTCTTTTTTGCCTCTCACGGCCTTTTATTCTTCGCTCGCCCGGGGAGGCCTCCTCCTCGGCCAGCCGAGAGGGCGAAGGCTCGCCGCCGCCGACACCAATAACGGCGCCTCTGAGGGAAGGAAATGCTTGAAGGGAATGGAGGGACGCCTCGAATGTTGCCCTCCGAGATCGCCCTCTGATGTCACAATGAAGGGGGACAGCAAGAGTGGAGGGAAGTGGATGTGGGTTTGACTGGAAAGGGGAGGAAGGGACATGTTGGGTGGAACGAAAAAATGACAGCTGCGACGGAAACCATTGAACGGTCAGCAAATAGTGGTCTGCCGGGAATTGGGTTTTTGGAGATGTTTCAATTGTTGGCAAATTCAAGATGCGATAACTAACAATCTTTGTGTCCTTGTAAGTCCATTGAAGCGGCAGTATAGTGCGCAAATGTTCCAAAAGGCGAGCAAGTTGTAAGTTTCAGAAAAAACAGTAAAGAAGTGTACTTATCGAAACCTCACTGCGTGAAGGACGATACAACTTGAAACATTTGACGGAATTTCTTTGTCACAAATTTGTATCAAGCGTTGAATATGTACAAAGAAGGACTTCTCGTCTAATACGGATGGCTTCCCCAACCGAATATTGAAGGACTTGTTTTGAGAGGGAGTGAGTTAAGTTGGTTTCTTCGGAAAGTTAAAGAGGTTTGAGAATCTTTTTAACAGTAAACGTGAAGAGGAGAGTGGCTAACCTGACCATTTTCAGCGCCGAGCGCCTGAACCTCTACTTGGATCGGCATGAGAACGAGGAGGACGGCGAGGGCGGAGCGGCGTCCGAGGCGCCCAAGACCCGCAAGGACAAATTCAAGCAGGTGCGTTTCTATCTCTCTTAATCTTTCTTTGACAATCATTTCTCTGTTCTTCTTCTTCTTCAAAGATCCAAAAGTCTTTCTCGAGTCAAGTCCAGCTGAATTGAAAAGTGTCGTCGCTGACGCGCGACATCTGCTCCGTCATTTCTTCATGTGTCGCTTTTCTCTTTGCCCCGCGTCTTCTTCTTTGTCCTCTCTTTGGAGGGCTTCCTTCCCCCTCTCCAGGCGAATGTGTGGAGATGGATGTCAAAAAAGGGCGAGACCCCTCAATCACGGCATGCCGCCGCCCCGGCAACAAGGCCGTGAGGCGTCGAGGGCCGCCATCTCGCAGCCCCCCTCCTCTGGCCCTTTTCCGGCTTTCATCCGCTCCCTTTCAAAACGTCACAACATGAGGAAGCGCGAGCGATTCCTGCAGGATGCGAAGAAACAAAAAGGGTTGCAAAGGAGGAGAGTTTTTGTAGGTTTCGGCAGCTTCTAGAGAGAATGGAATACATTTCGAAGCACTAGGTAGACTAGGTAGAAGATTTCGAAATTGTTTTACAGCAACTGTTGACACAACGCGCATTTCCTCCATGACATCGGGTTTTCCAATTTGCTCAAAGAAATTATTCGCTTGAAGATGCGCTTCAATTGGAAAGCAAAAGCGTTCAGACGAATGGTGAAACAGTTGGATTTAAAGAAGCTGCTGTTGTTCATTTGAAGCTTTAATTTGCAATTCGGAACAGTTTCAAGAGCAAAAGTAAAGCTATCAATGGGGACGGTGGTGCTTTCTTTCGCTTCTGCGGTCTTGAACACAACCATTGAAATATCCTCTTCCAAAATTAATCCTTTCAGGCCATTGTGAATGCTCCAAAGCCAGCGGGCGAGTCGCCTTGGGATGCTTTTCGGGGTCCCTCCGAAGCCCCCAAAAGTGTAATTACAAAATTTGTTGCTCTGAAAGAAAGTTCTTGTCCGTCTTCACTAAAAAGTTTCACTGCCGTGTTGTCACCGAAAAGTCTTTCTCTAAAGCGAATGACGTGTTCTTGTGCGTGAGTGTGAGTGTCTTCCTGAGGGTCGATAAAGCGAAAACGAAGCTTCTTTGAGGCTTAGTGAGGTCTCAGAAGTTGAAGTCTTTTCAAGGCGTTCCTCCCTATGACGCAGAACCCGGCCCTCTCACTCCAAGTCGTCCTTCATTTCTAAAAGCGAGCCCCTCGTTGCCCCCTCCAGCCACTCTGAAAGACACGAGCAACTCTTTGTGAAGTGTGAATGTGGTAAGAGAGAGGCAATTCTTAGTCCCAAGAGAGCCGCCCACCCCAAATATTCCCCACACCACCACCATCACAGACTTTCTTGAGAGTGAGAGAGGATTCGAGCACAGGCACTTGACTTGACTGTTACAGCAGACTTGAGATGGTCTTAGAGCGAAATGATTTGCAGACCCTTCGAATCGTCCTCCCGCACATCGGCTTGGTGATCCTGTCAGCGGCCTACACGCTCATTGGCGCGTGGATATTTCATCATGTGAGAAGGAAACTTTTGATCTAAAAAGAGAATTTGAAGTTTGAAAAGCCGTACGAGTTGTGGCTGCGAAACGAGACGGCGCATCGGATCAACGACATGAAGATGCGGATCACGAGAGACTTGTGGGCCATTCACCATCAAGGATACTCCTTCGACAACTTCTCCGTCATCGTCTCCAAGGGGTGCGTCGTCTTTTTGTTGATTCGACTTTTGAATCGAAAAAGTGTTAATTTCGAAAAGGTTTCACGAACAGTGAATGAGCTTGCGACGTTTTGAGTTTTTGATCATCCGCAGGATTGGTGAGCTGGAAACGTTTACAAAAAGACAGCAGAGTTTCACTGAACGCGCTAAACGCATTTCTTGCCTTGGACGTGCTTAATTGGAATTCTCGTGCGGTTCTAAATGTGGACAGTCTTCAAGAGTGGATGCCTGTGTGTTTCACGATTGAGATATTCAACACACGCTGATTTTCATTAGTCCCTCTTCGTCAGAGAATTTTGAGAAAAAGATGAGCAGACCCTCTACGTTTCGGTTGAGCATCTAAAATCTAAACGATGCGACGCGTTTGCTTCAGCGGTCGTGCTCCTGCAATAATTGTGGTGCATTTCAGGATCAACGACGTGATCGAGGGCGTCTTCGTGGATTACACGAAGAACTACATGACGCCCGAGGACATCATCACGGGCGACGGTCCCGTCAAGTGGAGCTTCGGCTCGTCCGTCTTTTTCTCCTGGACTGCGATCACCACAATTGGTCTGTCCAGAGGAATCGAGAGTTTATACTTATAATTTGAAAAAAACGGGGTTGTTCAAAATGGGTTTCAAATCTTCCAAAAGAGTTTTGTTATCTCCACAGCTTCAATTCATCAACTTCGAGAATTTTGCTCACCGTTGAATCTTGGAATCAGTTTCACCTATAGGCTTTTGTGGGAATTTAAACGTTGAAATCAATCAGCAGTTGCAACCGCGTCGACAAAACAGATTCTTATTCATTTATGTTTCGTTCCGCTCCATTTCTGACCAATAGCAAGCCTCCGCACGATGAGTTGAGTTCAACCTATCCGGAATAAAACTCTGAAAGATTCGCCTCAAAATTCGGCCATAATAGTACAGCGTCTTCGCTCTCTGACGTGACTTTGCTTGCTTTCCTCGAATGTCCTAGTTCAATTGCCTTATCTTCGGGCCCAAAACGGCCATTGCGCGTGAGCGAAGTATGTGCTTCAACTCGTTTTCTCGCTGAATTTGCCATGAAATTGTGAAAAGCCCAGCAAGACGAGGCCTCCCTCAAAAGTCTTACGCATAAGAGTCAATATCTAAAGTTGAAGCGGCGAGGGGGATGAGCGCTGGGCGGCTGGACGAATCGCCAGAATTGACCCGGGCGCAAGTGTGTTTCCCGCCTTCTCCTTCTTCCTTTCCTTTCTCCACTCTTCCCCCTCTCTCCGCTCGCCTCCTTCGTCTCTATGATTGCTCGTCCCGGGGGAGAAGGAGCGGCGCTCGCGTCGAGGAAGAAAAAATTAACGCCAACAAGTCGAAGGGGAAGGGAGGAAAGATGAAAACAAACCAAAAAGTGGTCTCAAAGTGAAAATCACGTTTTCAGGTTACGGTCACATAGTGCCGCGAACGGTCGAAGGTCGGTCGGCTGTCATCGTCTACGCTCTTTTAGGTAAGCTTCAATTTGAGTGAAAAACAGAGTAACGCGTGCCAAGCATGATCAGTTCGAAGCCTTTCGATTTGGAAAAATTCTTATGTTTCATAGTTAGCTCGAGTAAAAGAACTGGCCAAATAATGCAATTGGCGTTTTCGGTGCGCAAAAAAGCATTCCAAGAAATTAGATAAGTTTCGCTCTTCATTGAACGGGATATAAATAGAGCCAAAGATGACAATTTATGCGCATTATAGTCGCGACAATGAAATCGCATATGCTTCAAGCTGATTACAGGAAGAAGGAAACGTTAGTGCCGCATTACTGACGATCCGTTAGAAGAGAAAACTGTTTGCAGGTATTCCATTGATCCTCGTCACCATCGCCGATATGGGACGATTTCTTTCGGGTGCGTTTCTTTTTTATCTCATTTTGAAGGCGCTTTATTTTCACTAATGATGCGTCTGATTGTGAGTCAAGCTCTGCAAAATTCAAACTTGGCAAGAAAACGACAAGGTTTCAGGTGGAATCATCTGGGTCCATAATGCCTATCGAAACTTCTCTGCCTCGTGCTTCAAGCGCTTTATTCGGTGTTTCAACACCGTCTGTTGCTTTATTGTTGCTAGGAGGTGCGTTTGTTTAATTAATCAAATAAAAACTCTTTTAGAAAAAAGAAATTAATAACGGAAAAGAATAAAAACAACACGGCGGCGGCCAAAGAGAACGCTATTCCAACCGTTGAAGTAATCGCTAAGAAGCGGTTATATCGGCGGCGTGATAAGGACAATGTTTCCGATGCGGGTACCTTTGAAGGTGAGTGAGGAGGAGGTGGGAGGAAGAAGAGGGAGGGAGTCTTGCAGACATCTCCGAGATCCACACTCAGGGCAGCGATGCCGAGGACGAAGAAGGCGGTGGTGGCGCTGGGAAGAAGACGCCTTCGGAGGAGACCCATGCAAGGGCCGACGATGTGGAAGAATACGAGCCGCCACAACATGAGAGAAGAGTCTCCGTCCTCTTCATCCTCGTCATCATGCTCGGTATGTTTCACTTGCTCATCGAAGATATAGGAAGAGGAAAGTAAATCAGTGGCATGATGATTCGGCGTCTTAAATTCATAGTTTCTGCACGATAAGTTTTATTTGCACAGCAAAATGGCTCTGCAAAATGTAAAATTAATTGGAGGTCGTTCTGGCAGCAAAAAAGTTTTTGGATATCCGAGAAGCCACCTCATCGCTAACTTTTCAATGCTCGGTTATTATTGGTAGACGAGTTTGACCAATGAGTTTCTTTCACATCCGATTAGAGACTCGAAGAGTTTCCCTATAATGGAATCGCTTCCTCGATCGTATAGGTAGAGCAACACATTGCCAGACTTGTTATGTTTCTGTGAGAAAGAATAAGCAAACTCGTGCAACTGAAAACATTATGTCCCTGCGTGAAAATCAGTTGCTTCTTCAATCTGCGACATCCTGACTCAGAGCTCGCATGCTGTCTCTTCTCTCCTTCCTCGCAGAAGAAGAAGAAGAGGGAGCAGAAGAGTTGCGTCACGCCGCGCGAAAGACGGCACTCGGCGAAGAAATATGGCCGTCCATTACTCCGTCCATGTTTCTTTCGCGAGTCGCCCCCGGGGCACGTCCGCTTTTTGCTTCCCGCGATGATTCCGGGGAAGACTTGGGGCTTGGGACTTCTCCGCAAGTTCTAAAACAAAGAACAAGAAAAGAAGTTGAAAGTTTTTGAATGGGTTGCAAGACTTACCTTCTTTGCTTTGCAAATTCTAGAAACACTAGGGTGAGTGTAAGCGCGAATAAGCGAATTGTTCTTGAGCAGAAACGGCCTTTCGATTTACTGTTTTCATCAAACAAAGGATTGTAAATTTCCAAGTTGTTTCACCAACCGTCCTTGTTTGAAAGAGAAACTGTCAAGCAGTGCGAGATCGACAAGGGGGGTCAGATAATCCAAACAGTATTGTAATCCACGACTAACTTTTCAGCAACAAACAGCAAATTTTGAACGCGTTTCCTAAAACGGCCTTGTTTGAAAGTGTAAAGACAGAAGCCGTTGAGTAGGACTCGTGGCGTAGCAAAATAAGCAACTAATTTTCAGGCTACGTGGCCGGCGGTGCGATGGTGCTTCGGTACTGGGAGGCGTGGAACTTCTTCGACGCCTTCTACTTCTGCTTCGTCACCGTCACGACCATTGGTTTGTCCTTCTTTCTCTCCTCACAGAAATCTTTCAGGCTTCGGTGATATCGTCCCGCTCAACGTCGACTTCCTTCCTCTTACTCTGCTCTACATCGTTCTCGGACTGATCATCACTACCATGTGCATTGGTCTGTTCTTTCTTCAAAAACCCAACTTCTCCTTCAGATCTCGTTGGCAGCGAGTACATCCGGGACATCCACTTCTACGGAAGGAGCCTGGGACGGTCTTTCATGACAATCGGAGGAAAGGTTTGTCATGATGACCAGCAAGAGGGCCACGGTAACAGGTCGTCCATCTTGGCGAAGTCTTCGGCTATGTCGCGTTTCTGCAGAAAAACTACGGTCTCACACCGGAACAACTCAACAAACTCGCTCAGCTTCCTGAGGTTTGAGCTTTATTAGTTGAGAGAGGCCCACAGGAATATCTTCTCGATTGCCTAATCAATGGGAGACAGCCGGATTTGAACTGGATAGGCGGAAGACCCTTCGTCCCACCCGACATTTACTACTTCAAATGGATCGAGCATCCTCGGACACTCTCTTTCGCATCGGATCGCGTGCTGGCCTCGATGGAGTCGCTGGATTTGAACACAAGCAGGTATGTTTCATAGGGAGAGCTTTGTGGACGATCAATTTCTTTGCGAATGGGTTCGTCTGATTGTTGGTGCCTTCACTTTTACAGCGTTTATGTTTCTGAAGACATAGGAAAAACTGATTCTGTTTGTGAAACAATTCGTCTGAATGGGAGGAGGATTACTAGAGTGTTGAAAGTTCGACTTACACAGGAAACAAAATGTGCTCACATTCAGAACAATCTGTGTTTCTAATGATGAGGAAATGCCTGCCCAGACATTTTGTGTAGCGGTAGCGGTAGATTACCTTGTGTATTCCACAAGGCTGCAAAAAAGATGTGTTTCAATTTTCTTCCAAAAGACACTCACTGATTGCTAATCAATCCACCCAACGCGACGTACAAAACGTTCTTAAACTTTCAGATGTTCAACGGCGAGAACGCTCACGCCTCGAGAGTACTACCAACGGATCCTGTTCCAGTACTGCAAGCAAATCCAGCCAGACGACCCCTTCCTCGATGTCGATAAGGACTAAGCTCTTCTTCCTTCTTCTTCTTCTCCCAAGAAATGTCTCTCAGAAACAAATTTCGGGTACTCGATGACTATAATTATGTCTTCATCCCCCAAAAAACTCTCCAGGCGTACGATACCGGTACTCCTTTATCTTGTCCGTTTTCCTCGTTGCAGCCTCTAGTCTCAGAGTCGGTTCAATCAGTTTGTTAGGGCACAATTCTCCGGTTAGAAGAGAACTTATATAGCAACAAGACTTTTACAGTTTTGAAAAAAACAACATCTTTTAGCACAAAAATCGTCTCCTCGTTTTTGACACATCAATAAGCAATCCACAATCTCTTTCCCTTGCCTCCTTCGCTTCTCTTCCCTTCTCTAACAAGCGCCATTTTTTCTCTTGATATCAATTTTATAAAATTTTCGGCAATGTAAGGCATCGGATTCTGAAACAGAAAAACGTCCGATTGACCGCATGACTACGCCCTCTTTCAGCCTTCTGGCTCCATCGCACTTCCTTCTTATTCTTTTTCCTTCTTCTTCCTTGACTTGATTGTTTCCCGCTGTGGAACAAAAACTGCCCATGTCCTCTCAACAAACACTCTTTCTTCAAGCGCGCGCTCAGAGATGTCACCACAATTACTTTATTCTGTTTTTCGGTGAATAAAATTTTATTACGCTCATTTGGTCTACTTCAATGACTCAAGTCGTGACGAACAATTGCAAACGATTGTCTAGGTTTCAAGCGATTCAGATGGTGCTAGAGTCTCAAGAGGAGCAATTTTTCGAGGCATGTTGGGGGAGCAAAATACGCAATCTGGATGAAGGTACAATAGCTCGCCAAATTTTACCACTAGTGGTCGACTTCAAACGTATGCATCTTGGAGATTCTGCCAATTCGACTCGACGACGAACGATGATGTTCAAGTGTTTTAGTCTTGCTCTCGAGTGCTTGCCGGTCTCCTAAAGGGAAAGGAGAGGCCTTTTAGAAGAAGAATCGCAATGATGAAGCCCCTGAGGGCCAGCCAAAAATTTACCGATTCTATTTCCAACCGGGTGCGACCGAAGCCGCATCACCATGGAGGAACGGAAAAGTGCACGTCGGACACTTTTCAGTCAATTTGTAACGAATCGTTTACCCCGTAGTCACGCCGGGTCGGCAGATTGAAACCGAGCCGCTTAGGTCTTGATATTTATGCAAGCGCATTTTATGCGGCGGCAACCTCAAGTCAAGACAGACATCGAAAATTCTTGCAAAGGTGCCGTTGACGAAAGTTGTGCAAGAAAACACTGGTCCTCCGCGTTAGGTATCGCAGGCTTTGCAAAGCTTAAAAGATTAAAGCTGTGAGTTGAGAAACGTGAGAAAAAGCAAAACGATTTTTTAAAAAATTCTTATCGTCCTTAGAACCAATTTCCAAAAAAATTTCTCTCGGACACGATGCTAGAGAAATCTTGCACTTGCGAGCCTCTAAAAAAACATCATTTCGCGTCGGCAATATCGCGCGTCTAGTCCTGGAAGCCGGCAATAATCATTCGATTTCTTTTGACTTGGGAGTGTGATTGACTTCGTCCTTTTTACGTTCACGGTTTGTCTCCAAAAACAACGTTGAGGCTTTTTTTTTAGTTTTTCAAAAACGCTACAACAGTTTCAGAACAAGTAACCGGTAATTTATTCATGTTCAGGGGTGAGAGGGAGATTAATGGAATTGCCGGAGAAGTTCTGCTACAACGACACAGCTTTCGACCAATTAACGTTCATTGATACTCCGTTGCTGACTCTAGTGAAGACCAAAAGTTTACTTGTAAGCTTTTGTCTTTGTTGGAGAACTCTTTTTCAGAACAAGCAACTCTGGAGAGATCGAGTATTTTATTCGACGGGGAGGGGGAGGCGAGGGTTTAGGCGTCCACTTGGGTGAGGTCCTCGAGGAGCGACGGCTCTTGAGTGGCCTCCGAGGAGACCGACGGCTGGGTCTTCTCCGCCTTCTTCGACGTGGAGACTTCGGAGATGGGCGGGGTCTTGAGGGAGTCGTCCTGCGTCTTCTGGGTGGCCGCCGACTCGCTCTTCTGGGTTTTGTCGAGCTTGCTCGCCTTTTCTTCATCAGAGGAGTCGTCGCCTCCTTTCCAGTCCATCTTCAGGTCACAGTCGACGAAGCGCTTCTTCATCGGCGCCTTTGCCTTGGGCTTCGCTTTGATCTCCGTCCTGCTGCTCTCTTCCTCCTCGTTGGGCTTCAACGTGGTCGGAAAGTTGTCCAGCCCGAAGACGGTGCTCTCCTGGGCGGCTTCAAGCATCGTCGTCGTCGTGTTCGTGGAGGGAGGGGGCTTCCTGTTCTTCTTTTTGTGCTTGATGGGGAAGACTTTAGTCATTTCATCAAGAAGGTTCTCGTAGGTCTCGCGCATTTTTTCGGGATTTGCACCGTCTTCGATCTGAATTCTTTTTCTTCTTCCCTCTCCACTTGGACTTGCCTGGAAGCGGGGGATCTCCTTCCTGAGTTTCTTCACGAAGGTGAAGTCAGTCTTGCAGCCGCAGACGACTCCGGGATTTTCGGCCACGTTAGGCAGCGAGGGATCGGCCGACTTCACGAACAGCGCTCCAATGGTGGTGAAGGACTTGATGTACTGCACCGCTTCTTGTTTCGAAGTCTTTTTCTCACACTGCTGACTTCTTCGGCAGTGTTCTTGTCACAGGGACAACCCAGGAAGACGATACGTGGGTGGTCATTTTCGAGGCAAGATTTGATCGCGTTCGTCAGTGCTTCAGAAGTCAGATGCTAAAGAATTTGACGTTTTCTTTCTATTTTCTGCACCGGCTCCGAGCTCTTGTTCTCTTTCCTTCCGCAGAGGTAGCTCATGGCGACGACCGCAAAGTGCTTCCTCTTCGCAACTTCGATCCACAACGTGTAGGGCTTTATGTTACCTGCAAGACCGAAGTAAATTTCGAGATTCGTTAGTGTCCTTTATTCTCCACTTGCATGCAAACACACCGATGACGAAGACGGCCGCCGTTTGCTCTCCGATTGGAGGAGGCTTTGCTTCTTTTGACTCCGCTTTTGCAGTTTGTTCCTCGTTTGGTTGTTCTTTTGTCCCGCCGGAGGTGCCAGGAGACGCCTTCTTCTTGCAGCACGAGAACAGCGCCACGAACAGCGGCGTCTGCAAGGAGGCCCTCGTCGGTGACAGGAGACGGCAGGCTGACCACGGCCGCGGACCCGCGGACCCAGAGGCTTGCTTACCAAGAAGGAGCAGATGGAGAGGAAGCAGAGGATGTCGACCATCTGGGAGGAGCGCCGTCGGGAGAAAGACCAAGTGACGAGATGGAGATTGCTGCGTCATCTCGCTCATTTGCTTACAGACGTCTTTTTGAATAAAAAGAGGAGGAATCTTGTGCATAATCCTCGCATAATTCTCATGCAAACTCAAATCCGAAAGATTCATTTTTGTTAGTTTTCGTTACCATCGCATAATCCGTTAATCGTTAACGGTACCGATTTTCTATGGTTCTGAGTATCCTCAATGCTGTTGTTGTTTCTGAATTTCGTTGGTGTTTTCACTGAATTTCTTGGAAACATGCCAAATCTCTGGTTTAGAGAAAAGCCATTCCTTTATTAAGCCTTATGAATACTTTTTTGTCTCAGAAAGCATGAAACGTCATAAGATTTCAGCGAGAATATTGCAGAAAGGCAGAGATCGTCAAGATGAAGGCACCAATCGTTGAGAAGACCGCCGATGGGCAACCTATTGGCTATTTGTATTTCGCTTTGGCAATGATACCTGGCAGGGAATCGTCAACAAAGTAGTGAAGAACGAAGCCTTTTTCGTTGCCTTTAGTTTTGTGGACGATTTCGAAGCCGCCCGAGCAGTTGAACGTCTCTGAACCGTCGAAACCGCGTTCACTATTGAATCTGGCAATTGTGAGCAAGTGTTTTTTTTTGCCAGCTGAAGAACATTCTCACGTCACATTCTCCTTGTTGCCGTACTGATGAATGCTGATGCTCGAACCCGCGGCAAGACCGCCACTTATATCGTAACGAATTTGGTACTTTCACGATTTTGCCACGGCAATCTGGCGAAATGTTATCTGGCCAACTTTTACCCACATTGTAAGTAGTTGAATCGTCGACAATGTAGGAGAACGGGGCGCTCATGACGATTCCATTCTTTTTACCCGTGATAGATTGATCCAGCATGTCTAAAATTGCAGATATTTCGTGTCTACGTAAAAAATGGTTACCATAATCATTGGTCAAATCAAATCTTTGCAATTTGGACGTGGCAGGTAGGAGCAGTGTAAAGTGCTCACGTTCAAAAAAGTTGAAGCGGCGATGGAATTGGACCTCTGAAACCAAGTTAGACCTGGAGTTGGACGTACTTGAAGAGCAGACAGAATTGGTCCACCCGGACATCCCGAACCCAAGCAGATTGAGCGCGCATCTGAAATGTTATTTCAAGGCCGAGGTTTTACTATACCTCGTGGGAGAGGAACAGCATCATGACTTGTCGATGATGCAACCAAAAGGAAGAGCAGCAGCATGATGATGCTGGTTGAGGTCACTCACAAATTTATGCTAGCTGTGAAGCTTGAAGAACGGCAGACGGGAGAGAGTGATCTCATGTATAAAAATGTCAGGCAGAGCGATGATATTGATAAGTCTCAGCCGTATGGCTTGGACGTCCAGTCACCCGCGGGCAAAGTACAAGTTTAAAAAGTCAGAAACTACGAACATAAGATCAAAATTTGACTGCTCTAACAGCTCAGAGAGCGTTCAACATGGCACTGGCCCGAAATAGAACCTTCCAAAATAGAACCCCCCGAAATAGAACCCCGAAAATAGAACCTTCCACAATAG
>JAQIXL010001524.1:0-17509 GCA_034700245.1 Poikilolaimus oxycercus
CAGCTTACTCCAGAGAGTGAAATTCAGCCAAAAATCAGGGAATTTTCTCGTGACTGGCTAACTATGCCGGCTGACAGTCCTTCTTATGAGAAGACCATCGCCCTTGAAACCCGGACGAAATTCGTTCAAAACCGTTCGAAAACAGGCCTCGCGAATCACTGTGAAAAACTGCCATGCGGTCTGCGGTTTCAAAATCCTTAGTATATAAGAATATGAAACAGCGATCCTGACAATCTGACAATCTGACATTATTTCATTTTTGGCTTTTTTCGAACAGGTTAAGTCCGATCCGACTGAAACTTCACATACATATATAGTTTTTTATTGCGGATATTTTGATACCGAACACGCCGGGCTAACTTGAGAAAAGTTGAGTAAGTCAAAAATATCGATTTTCATTTAATTTTTCGCTTTAATTTCTGTTTTTAGTTGAAATTTTTCGTAGAAGATCGAACTTTTTCAGTTAAAGATTCACGCACTAACTAGCACAGCATTTTACCGCGTTAATTACTGCACCACTCCTTCTTTGTCAGGCATAGCAAGTCGGTAGGAGACCTAGCAAGCTGCATAAGCGTTAGTATCGCTTGAAGGGAAGAAGTTTTTAGGCAGGCCGAGCAAGTGGTTAGGAGACCCAGCAAGCTGCTGAGGCGTTAGTATCGCTTGAAGGGAAGAAGTTTTTAGGCAGGCCGAGCAAGTCAATCGAGCAAGCCTTGAGGCTGTTGCAAAGCTTGAAGGGAAGAAACCTTAGACAGACCAAGGGAGTCGTTAGGAGATCGAGCAAGCCTTGAAGCTGTTGGAAAAGCTTGAAGGGAAGAAGCTTAGGCAGACCGAAGGAGTCGTTAGGAGACCGAGCAAGCCGTTGAGGCTCTTAGGAAAGCTTGAAGGGAAGAAGCTTAGGCAGACCGAAGGAGTCGTTAGGAGACCGAGCAAGCCGTTGAGGCTGTTAGCAAAGCTTGAAGGGAAGAAGCTTAGGCAGACCGAAAGAGTCGTTAGGAGACCGAGCAAGCCGTTGAGACTGTTAGGAAAGCTTGAAGGGAAGAAGCCTTAGACAGACCAAGGGAGTCATTAGGAGATCGAGCAAGCCTTGAGGCTGTTGGAAAAGCTTGAAGGGAAGAAGCTTACGCAGACCGAAGGAGTCGTTAGGAGATCGAGCAAGCCGTTGAGGCTGTTAGCAAAGCTTGAAGGGAAGAAACCTTAGGCAGACCGAGGGAGTCGTTAGGAGACAGAGCAAGCCGCCTTAGTTGTTGAAGAGCATGGAAGGAGGATGTTCGTTTGGCATTTGGAGGATAGAGCTTATTGTCCCTTTCAAAAGAGTTGTGAAAGAGGCTGTTAGCAACTTTAGGGTGTTAGCAGACAGATTTAAGATTTAAGATTTAAGATTGTTTTGTGTCAAAGCGCTTGTTTTTGCGATAGAGAGTTTGACGAGAGTTAGAATTCAAACCAAAGCGAAAGCCTTTCAGGCAATTATTCGGCAAAATTTTTCGCTCTTTTTGCCACTATTTGCCCTTGAACCTTTAGAAACCTTTAGTACTTTTAGTAAATTTGGCTAGTCCATTCTTATGAACAGCGTGAAAATGAAATTTCAATGATGAAATTTGGATGAAACCGCAGACCGCATGGCAGTTTTTCACAGTGATTCGCGAGGCCGGTTTTCGAACAGTTTTGAACGAATTTCGTCCGGGTTTCAAGGGCGATGGTCTTCTCATAACAAGGGCTGTCAGCCGGCATAGTTAGCCAGTCACGAGAAAATTCCCTGATTTTTGGCTGAATTTCACTCTCTGGAGTAAGCTGTCTATTTTCGTCTCGTTCTCGAACAGGATTGCACTTCCTGAGCCCAAATTTGGCGTGCGGAGTGGTGAAGGTGTTGCCGTGGCTATGCTTGCTGAATGGGGGCGAAAGATGGCTTTTGAAGGAACATAGACCCCAATGTGCGGAAACTTTCGCCCTGATCCAATAATACTGCGCGTAGTTGCAAGTGAGTTACTTTAGCGAAACAACTAAGCTTTACAGACCGACTAACTAAAGAGAGCAATAGATTTCGTCTTGTTTGGCTTTGTTTTGAATGCGTACCACTCGATCCGATGGAGGCGGTGTTGTTGTCCGTGCCACGCATTCCCTGCAAATGGACGCCAAGTGCATGAAAATGAAAGCCATTTCGCTGTTTCACTTCGAGTATTAGTCAAAATCCAAGATTTGCTGAAGACGAGCGTCTAGTTGAAGAGTGGCTATCAGTTTCACAGACTCCATAATGTGCAGAGCGACGAAACCGATCAATACAAGGACGAATTCCAGTATGTGTCTGTTCAATCAACGGTTTCAGAGTTTGAGTTTTCTGACGATGAAGCAGATGCCATGTGATGAATAAGATGATGGAGCCCCTTGTGTACATGGTTTTATAGACAACTGATTGCGATGTGAAGCATGGAGGGCAATCGAACCCGGTCTTCTTTTCATCACGAAGTGTATCAAGAAAACCCTCAGGACTTTCTTGGCTCGCCTGAAAACCGTTTTGCCAAAGCGTTAGTCTTTGACGCTTTCGGTTTCAAGCGAATAAAGAGTCGGTCGTCCGTGGACCAATCTCGTCTCATTCTGTTCTGTTTTTGCAGATTGAGCGTCAGTTTCAAGCGGGAGATTTCTTCTTCAGATAATGCTGGCGTGCAGTTTTCGGTCAGCACATCAGCTAAACATTTCAACCAATTAGCTTTAAAGGCCTTCAACTGGCGTTCAATCAATATTCTTCCACAAGGCGTCCGTTTCAGGGGCTTCATTTTCAGCCTGGGAAAATGTGTGGGTCGATGGCTCTGACGCATTGATTCCAGCGATTGTGCCACTTCTCAGTTTCAGTCAGGAAATTTAAGTTCGATTAAAAGTTTGCAGCAATCGTCCTCTACCTTTGGCCAGGAAAGTTCTGCAAGCGAAGACTCAAGCGATGTTTCAGATGTTTCTCAAAAGCAAGCAGTCGCAACTCGGAAGTCATCACAGTTGGTGGAGCCCTGTCACCAGGTGTGTTTTGACATTTAATATGTAGATAGATGGTTCCGGTGTCTGAGTCTGCGTTCCCTTTCAATGAAGATGTGATTGATCCACAGCAAGAGTGGAGCGAGGGTCTTTCGTCACACACGCGACAAATGGCCGTTTCAAAGCATTCTGATAAACTTCGCAGCAAGTAACTGTCGATAACACAACGGGCGAGCCTTTCTGAGATCATACAATACTTTTGCACAGACTCGGGTAGCTGTCATCGGTTTCAAGGGTAGAGTTATTTTCAAAGTCCTTGCGAGACTCGGTACGTTGGCTAAACGGCCATTGGGCTATCATCGTTTGGCGTTAGGTTCAGCTCGGTTTCATCTTCTGGAAATATTCTCTTCAGAGTTTTCTCTTGCAATCGGGGGCGGGACGGTCAGACTATTTCCTTCTATGAGTTGCCTGAAAGGTTGTAGGCCTCGTGGGAACCTAAGTCTTGAAACCGGTGATTGAAGGCGTAAAAGAAAAATAGACCCAATACGAACCAGACATTATTGGGATTGTTCGGTGCACTCCTAATTCAACAATCGATGAAACAGACAAACGCAGAAAACAACTGGAAACGAACTTTGCGAACCACGCGCCACGCTCTCATCTCCTTGATGATCAACATAGGATCGTTGACGTCCAACTGAAACGCGTCTTCAACAAAGAAGACTCAGACCTCTTCACATAATGACGTCAAGTCGATGTACATCTCATCGCAACTCACGGCTCGAATCTCGAGGGTGTAACTGAAACGAATCGTCTCCCCTTCTAATTGGAGACTCACTCGCTGACCACATCATAGATCACCTTTGAAACACGTCGACGCAAATGTGACTCCGCAACTGTGCCCTCCGCAAATGTAAATGCGCAAGTGGAGACACGCCGTGAAAGACAATGCATTGCCCGTAAAACGAGCCTTCCGTTTCAACGACGATAGGTGCCAGTGCTTTTCGCCATAAATTATCGAAACTTCCTTTGAAACCAACTCTTGAACAAGGTGCTGCTAGCGTCCATCGTTGATCTTTTTCGCGTTCCCGAAATAAAGAGTCGGTGAAACTGAAAGATGCAAAAGACCATCAGAAGTGAAATCTGCAAACGACGCGACGGCTCTAAAAACACTTCAAGACAAACTAATCATCCAAAATCGCCAGACGCAGTTGTTCGCAAATATCTACGAAGGTTGAAACCGAAAGACGATGAATACATCTTACTCCGATTTAATGAGAAGAAATTGGGCGAGCGCGAAGACTGAGAATATTTTTGACGGGAATATCCGCAATGCACACATCCAGTGAGCGGGAGAGGCAGTATTTGCAGACGATGAAACCGAGCTCCGCAAAACGCAAAATCATCATGTGACATCCAATTGCGCCCAAAAACCGGCTAATCACTAACCGCCCAAGACGAGCAAATATTTTTTCTACTTGAAACCAACGATTGACAAAACTGGATCAAATAGAGAACACAGCTGAAACAAGTGGCTGGAGGGGCGATTTCGCCTTCTCCACTTCTCTGCTTCCAATTTGGAATTGTTATGTCGGTAGCAAGAGGGTGTCACGGCCATCGCGTACTTTTTTGTACTGCAACTGAAACTCCACTTTCCATTCTTGTATCAGTGGATCAGGTGTTCGATAAAGGTTGATCCCATATGCCACACAGTTGGTCACGCTTTAGTGGAAACACGGACGGCGGATGGCCAACCTTCTTCGAATTATGATGTTTTTCCCGCCCGCTTCAAAAGGTCGATCGCAAGCAAATGCGTCGCAACTTGAAGAGCAGTTGCTGAAACGGACGACCGAATCAGCGAAAGCTCCTTCTGCCCCAAGACTATCCAAGAGAGAAAAACAGAATCGATTTCATTACAGGCGGTGCTTCGTTTCAAGCCTGGTCCACTCGGAGGAGGAAGCCTTTGAGACCGACAGAAAAAGACAATGCCATCGTTGATCGTCTTCGGCTTACCAAAAATAGATAGCGGTGAAACTATAAGTAATTGATGCAAAAACAAACAGAAATGAACTTTGCAGGCCATGCGTCGACTCTCAAACAACATCTCAACAAAAACTGATGACCCAGGTGAAGGAATACGTTCGCAAATATCAAAAAAGGTTGAAACCGAGAAATGAGATTGAAAGAGAGAAACGTCGCTAACACTGGATTGCGTATTCGGCGTATGAGTTCTTAACGGGCAAGCAATGAAACCGACAGATGAATAAACGATGCTGATTGTGAAACATTTTCTGTCATGTCTCAAAAACCATTTCGCAACGAGTTTCTTCGCCAACTCACATGATTCAAACATATTGTTGGGAAATTTAAGCCAGCTTAAAATTATATGGCTGAAACTGAGAACAAGCGTACGTCACCACCGAAAATTTAGCAAACCCTCGCCTACCTTCAGATATCGCGCAGCACATCAGAGCATCGTTGTGATCTATTGTACGAACTTTGAAACTACAATACGAACGTTGAAACCGTGAGACGAAGAGCCTTGGCGGTCCGGCAGTAAGAATCACACGCAATCGACGTCTCTAGCAGCGAAGTTTCATTTCCTGCTACTTTGTGTCATCCTTGCCCCTTACATCGCGAGATAAGGCTATCAGCTAAACATTCGTCAGGTTGAGTGAACCCACAATCAGCGTCGAGAAGTTCGGACGAGTCAAATTCTGAGTGCCTGAAACTGAGGACTGCAGAAATTTGAACTCACCCTCGCATAAAACTGCGCTTTGCCAGAAAGCTGACCTATGATTGAATGCGTAAAATAAGAACGGACCCCGTGCGAAATTGCTAAAAATGTTCGAGCTACCATTATCAACAGTTGATGAAACAGATGAGCGCAGAAGACAACAACTGAAAACGAACTTTGAGAACTACGCGCCAAGCCTTGCAACAAACCTGTTCTTGCAAATCGACTTCTATGTATCACTGCGAGTGCACATTGTCATAAATTACAGAAAAAGACTAGCCTTTGAAACCGACGCTTGAATGCGCGATGAATGCATAGCGTGATCAGCATCTTCTTCGTTGCACTGATAATCATTAGCTGGTGAAACTGAAAAGTACAAAGCACAAACTGAAGTCAACTGTACGCCGAAACACTTTTGAAACATTTCTGTTCAAGCTTCTTCCGAGCTTTCCTCCAGCCCCCATCGGAGGCACCACCGTTGTCGGCTGTCCCAGAGGGGAGCCGCTCGTCCAATCCGTCTCGAACGCGTGGATGAGTATGCCGTACTCGGAGTGCCCCGTCTCGTACTGTCACAGCACTCCAGAGACTCTTATGGCCCAAGCGAATAAAAGTGGACCTGGCGTTCAGTGCAAGCAGCGTAAATGAACGGCAACTTTACTCAGAGAGACGCGGGCTGATACCACTGTGGGCGGATGCCATAGAAGCAATTCTGAGAAATCCGCGTGCACTTTGCAACCTGCCGTTTTAACTGTTTTATAAGATGCAATAACTGTTGCAATAGCAATCAATTTCTGAGGTGTTTTTGTTGTTAGCTTTGTCAGACTGTTCTGAAACTATCTACCATGCACTCTTCCAGATAACGGTTGATGTCGGTGCTCTTCACCAGAAATCATTATTGTAAAACTGTCTGACCTTTAAAGCATAGGACTGAGAAAAGCTGTTGTTCCGAAACGCCCTTCATGCGAACAACATTTTGCGAAACGGCTATGCTGAATTGCAAAAGCTGTTGTGATGCAAGAAAATGCATCAGTTGAAACAGACAAATGGTTGATTTGATCGTGTCCAATGGTGAGTCTTCGTAGTAATCGAACAAAGTCAAATGACTGAGCTGAAACAGATGACTGGAAGGACAATTACGCATTTCTTTCACTCGTATTGTGCGGGGGATAAGACCGATCGAAGCCTGATGAGGGAGAGAAAAATTTGTCCATGTTGTACAACAGTCGTAATACAACAGTCTTATCCCCCGCGTGCTGCGATCAAGTGCACGAGATATTTGCTTGCACTAACACATTATGTCTGAAACTGAGAAGTCGCGAATGTTCTTATGAGTCTCAAATGAGTCACTGGAAACAAATCTTTGCCCACAATCATAGTTCTGTTCTCGTGAAGGAACTCTTCAGACTTTGATGTCTATCGTTTCCTTGCTTTTCAATAGCTGCTGAAACCTTAACAGACCGAACTAAACGGTGTTCAGAGATACTGTCAGCTAAAGTGACTTTGCCGAAACAGTCGACTGTGACGAAAATCAAAACGTACGAAAACGCATTTCTTGGTGAAGCCAAGAGTCCCTAATGACTCAAACGGTGTTCGAAAAGGTCTAAAATGTCACCCCAAAACATGGACAAATTTTTCTCTCCCTCATCAGGCTTCGATCGGGCACAACGTTTCTTGACTTTAACACTTTGCAGCTGAAACTGAGAATTGATCAAAGCTGCTACGCGCTCAAAAAAACCTTTCAGGTCGCTAGGGTCGTTCACATTCTTTTTGTTCTGACTACACACGATACTGTGGAACCGGTCATTCACTCGCCTTTCAGAAACAGCTGAAACATCATTGTCTTCCATTCGAGTTGTCTTTCAAAGCTCACGTTTCGATAGCGCTGATCGGCATTCGACTACAGTGACAGCTAAAGTGTTCTCGCTGAAACGGTTGACTGCAAGAACGAGAACCAATTGCTTGAGATCCACATTACAGTCAGAAATGTCAAGCGCAACTCGGACCGTCTTACTTTACTATACGTCAATAGGACTTGGGCATAAGTGAGTCAGCCGGTCTTGTCCTTTTAGTGGAATAAACAAAAGCTCTGTAAAATGTAGCAGTGTTGTTGTTGGGGTGAGACGTAGTTTTATTCCTTCGAGAGAACGGATGTGAGCGGGCACTCTGGCAATTGATGGCCAGTTCTTTTCAAGCAGCGAGGATACAACTACGCAACACATTGCTTGCTGAAACACATCGCGGCTGAAACTGAGAGATCGCTGGCAGTAAAATGTTCAAAGGAGTCGCAGGAGACAATTCCTGTTCAGTAGCACTTGTTCTGTTCTCAAGAAGGAACGCTTCAGATTGTGATATCTATTGTTTGCACTCATGCGATTCACGCTTCATTTCCATCTCGAAACATGACGATTCGGAAGTACACCAGCGTCGAGCAGCTGCATCGCAGGTGATCGCGCATTCATCTTGAAGCCTACAGTCTCTCTTGGCGACTCAACAGACGCATGAACATCAAAATAATGTCCCTATTAATGTGGTGCAAATTCGCAGAATGAATATTTTCAAGCGCCGAAACCGAAGGCTGAAAATATTTACAATACAATATCTTCAGTGTGATTTGGAAAGACAGAGAGCGATGAACTGCATGCAGTCAGAGAACAAAAATCCTTTAATGCGTCTTCGCCTAATAGAAAATCAGCTCTCACACGCATTGATTGTTTTCTCTAGAATAATGAAAATCAACAAATGATAAAACCGAAGGTCAATGGAGGCAACACCCCTGTCTTTATTGAGCAATTGACTCTGAAAACAGATTGTGCAACAGACTCCCTGATGAACGGTGCTATATTCAGGGGCTGAATGGAGCTCTGAAATTTGCCTGACTCTGCGGAGATGTTATGGAAGAAATGTCCCTATTCCCTAACTTCGATAAATGTCCCTAACTTCGATTCAAAGTTCAAATGTTTGAGAGGCGTTGCCTGAAACCGACGAATACAAATGAAGAACTTCTCTCGGTCAATAGCCTAGACGTATGGTAGACGTTGAATGACGAAACTCAATTGCGAACAACAGCAAAAACAAGACGAATCGAAGTTTCTTTTGAGCTAACCTTGAAACTAACAAGTTGCAAAATCGACTCCAGTTTCTCCATATGGCGCGTTCAGCGTTGTTACATTTTTTTTTCGAGAAATCTTCTCCGATGACGCACTACTGATGTGCTTCGTCGTTGTCCCCTGAAATGACCTGACTGAAACAGATGATTGTGTCTTGTATTGCTCATCCACAACACAGGGTCAAATATTGCGCCACTGAAACTCAATACTGAAAGAGCGGCTAATCCCAACGCCATTGTTGTGAGGAACATCTTTCCGACAACCGTACGACGGCTTACAATTTGACCTCCATTGGAAACGACTTAAGTTGACATCACACGAGACCGACTTCCTTTCAGTCGCTGAGATGAAATCCACTTCTTCTTCGATTCCACGACACGCATGGAATCACAACCCACAGCTTGAATCTCAATGGTGTAACTGAAGCAAGACAAATGTCTTATCTTCAAACTGACGATCACTTGCTGATCACATCATATCTGAAACACGTCGATAACCACCAGCGCATACCTCAATCGAATTTGTTTTTGTGCTGCTGCTGAAACTGACAACTTAAAATTAACAGCGTGACAAATCCATGGGAAATATTTTGCCTAGTTTTGACAGAACTAATGTGAAAGCAATATGCTCTTACACACCGTTTGTGAACAATCGAAGTGGTTGCCGAAAAGCTTCCTTCAACTCGAATTCTGATTCGGAAGTTGCTGAAATTGAGGTTGTCGAAATTTGGACCACATTCGTCGTTGAGATTGCGCATTGCCGTAATTTAGGAAGAAAGCCCAGCCTTGAAACGGACGTTTGAATGAACGACAGAAGAAGAACGTGACGACATGTCTCAATCAGTCTATCTGCAATGAACCTTTTTTTTCGAGTGATATTAACTTTCGTTGTTGTTTCCTCTAAAATAGCCTGGCTGAAACAGACGAGTGGAAAAGCAACCTCGCATCCGGCACGACGTATTGGTGCAGCTCGAGATATGATATGCCATACTCCCCACACATTTTATTGAGATTGACAAATCGACTGCATGGAGACATATTGCAGAAGACTTTAGCCGAATCGAAAGTACCACGAGTGAATTTTTTTTTACCGCGCCTAAACCCAAGTGGCCAGGCGAGCCTGGCCAGAATCAAACGAGCCAAGAAGGAACAGTACTTCTGATTTTAGTCGAACGTTCACTTTTGGAACAAATTTAGTTCGCTTTGGAAGAGGGAACTGCTCAATTCGTCCTGTAACAATAAGAAAAAGCCAGAAGTGTGGCGAACTGTTCATTCTGTTAATGAGAAATCTCACGAACCGTCAACTATCTGTCGAGCATCAGCATCGCAGAAGATCGCATTTTGTCCACTTCTTGAAACCTACAATATCTCTGGAAAACTTGTCAGAAACAGAAACATCCCCAATATATTGCCAGGACAATTTTAGAGAGAAGATTCGCAAACGATGAAACCGAGCTGTGCATAAAATAATGGTACGGCATCCACCTTCGAGCCACTCAGGCAAATCGCCATTCGCATAATTCTTGCCATTAATTTTGCTCCCTGAAACCGACGATTGATGAAGCTCGACCATAGAGCTTTGACAATAGATGTAGCTTATTTGCATATTGAAATGAAGTCGCTGAAACCGATGCTTTGAGGAAGGAGGAACGCTGGTTGAACATCAGTCACTGATATCCCCCCGGCGCTTTGCGGAAACTTCTGACGTTCTTTACTCTTCGTAACAACAAAAGATTGACTACAGAGAAATGACATGAGAACAAAGATACCAGCGGACTCACAAGCGAACTGCCCAAAGTGGGAACACTTACATTCAAAGATTGAAACGAACTCCGAGATCTACCTGGCATCGGCCCGTTACACAAAGTGATTGAGTAAAGACTAGGTCGACTCATATTGTTAGTGCTTGAAACGGAGGACTGCTGAAATTTGAGCTCACTCCTCGTATAAAATTGCTCGTGCCAGGAATTAGAGAGTAGCCGTCTTTGGGTAGAATGCCTAAAAGAGAGTGGACTGCGAGACAGCCGCGCTTGCTGACCTTGTTCGGTGTACTGACAACCTGAAGGGCTACCGAGTTTTATATGACGGCAAATGTAGCGAATCTGATGGTGCCATAAAAGCGGCCAAAGTGTGACTCTCATTGGGCAATGTGTTTTCCCAATGGAAGGGGAACGTGATTGTCCCCTTCTTTGGTGTACCGATAATCAAGAGTCAGTGAAACTAATAAACCTAAAAGACAAGCCGAAGTGAACTTTGCAACCACGAGCCAACTTTTGCAACACTTCGCGAAGGAGGCCTCCCATTCATTTCAAAAGCTTACCAAGATTTGTGAATTGATTGCCAAAAGGAATCGTAGTCGAGATCCGCATTGACGACGAAACTACGCATTTCTTTTCAGAGTTACAGCAGGAGAAGTCAATCGATCATTTCTTCATTGAAAGGGAACGGAGACACACTGCTACGCTAATAATCACAGGCTGAAGATGAAATCTTGCAGCTGATGACTGAAGCGTGGAACTGCCCCCAGACGATATTCCGGTTCAGAATGTTTCGCTTTGCGGAACCGTGGCATTGTGATCCTCGTCGTTCTTTGTATTTCAGAAACAGCTGAAACCTCTTGTCATATTGACAATAAGCGGAAAACACTTGAAATGCAGACGATCGCAAATTTTGTTCGTGCCTGAAGCCTACAATATTTCTGGGCAGCCCATAAATGAAAGCATCCTAATCAGCGTAGTTCTTAGTACATGAAGAGCTTGCAGGGAGGCCATGCGCAGGCGATAACCGAGTTGTGCATAGAGCAAAAGGACGATGCTTTTGGGAATTGCGCGAGATGTTTGTTGGCTGACATCGCCACCTGACCTTTGAGCGGGCCCAGATGAACTCTAAAAATAATTTCACTCCTTGAAACCGATGACTGATGATGATGTACCAAAAAGACAGCCCACTGCTAGCTGGCTCTGCATTGCCAACTTTAGAAGCCCAACAAAAACTGAGTTAGTCGTATTGCCACGATAAACTCTGAAAATAATTTCACTTCTTGAAACCAACAACTGATGCTACTGGACCAGAAAGAGTCAGCCCACTGCTGCCTGGCTCTGTATGTGCCAACTGACAGAGAGCATTTCAATTTGAGTGCCCGCGAATAACAACCGAGTTACGGCGTTCTCGTTTGGTCTTTAGCTCAGTGTTCAAAGTATTTTGCACAGACCTTTGCAGACGATTCAACAAGATCTCGGCGCCTCGAAGACCAAAAGAAACTTCCCTCTTTTCTTGCCCTTTGGGCATCTATCGAGAGAGAAATTCCGCAGATTGACGATGTCACAAAAGAGAAACACGAACCACTCTCAAAACAACGTTGGCTTGTCTTTCACTCACATCCTCTTCAACAGCTTTATTAGACGCGAAAGAAAACAATCTACAATATTTTCACTAAATAGCGGGATTGCCTCTGAGCATGTTATCTACAAACGATGAAACCGAGAGATGAATACACGAACCCCTTTTCAGACAAGCCATGGACGAAATGCTGAGAAATCCGAGTTGGCTTGCAACTTGCCGTTTCAACTGCTACACAATTAGCAAAAATTGTGGCAACGGCAATAGATCCACAAACTGTTGCCGTTGCGAATACAATTTGAAGCTGCCATGTCTCAGGATAGATGTTGGCGCTGTTCGTCGTGAATCATTGAAACTGCTTGGCCTTGAAAGCAGCGTTCGAATGCACCGAGGATGGAAGTGCCACCGTCGATGTTTTCAGCATACCAGAAAAAGGTAGTTCGGTGAAACTGATGGATGCAATTCACAGACAGAAACGAACTTTGCAAATCATCTAGCAATACTTCGCAACAGGGGCAACTTGTTATCGGAAAGCGAATCTGCGCGCGAATATCAGCAAAAGTTGAAACCGAGAGACACTTCTCAATCAATGCTTAGGACTGACAGAAGCTGCCAATCTTTGACATTCTTTACAAAGGGGACTCTCCGTGATTATTCAAACCTTCCTTCCGTACTGCACCGGCAACCCATTCTTTGCTTTTCAGCAACAGCTGGAGTATTCTCGTGAGTCGTGCAAGGGAAGTTGCTAACGGAATGATGGAATTTTGGAACGCGCCCTGTCGATAAACTAATGCTGTAGGATATTGCGATACCAATTGTCTGACGGCAGAAACCGGTAAGTTGTAAAATATGTTGTAAAACTTTTTCAAGTTTACTATTATTCTCTTTTCTTGATAGGATTCGTGATATTGTGATGCCCGTCGTCGACTTTTATTTTAGAAACAACTGAAACCTCATTCACCGCACAGCGTCACACTTGATGAGCATCCCGAAAGACTGTCAGAAGAACATCGACCCGCACATTGCTTTCGGTCAGCCCGCTATCTTTAGCGGGCTGATGACAGGCTTCTCCAAAATCGTCGCCCAGCACACAATGCTGTGGTTTCATTCAGTTCAAGAGAACCGCCCAGTCATGCAACGAGGAACACTCTGAGTAATCATCGAAGTGAAACTGTGGAACGGCTTTCATCTTCCTCTACTTGGTACAATATCTTCTTGGCCGTCGGCGAATGCGTGGATACAACAAAAGCCAATTCAACGAAATGCGAATGAGTGGCCTTGTCGTTATCCACGAAAATAGCATGGCTGAAACAGACGACTGAGAAAGGGGCTTTGCATTCAGTGAACACTTGTCGTTAGCTGGAAAAATGGTGTATGCATTTAGTGGGATTCACAAATGGAAGACTATCTACCAGAGAGCGAGAACAGCTTTTCAATTGTATTCCCAATGAAACATCTCGAAACGTAATCATTTCTGGTCACTTTATCTTGAAAAGCGGAACCAGAAGGTTCACTCTCAAATGCCTTCCCATGGAACTCATTCATGAAAGCGAAAGCACACGCTGAAAATGTGTGCCCTTTGTTGTGAAGTTTATCAGAATGCTTTGAAACTGTCGTGAATCACGGCGCAACAAAAGACAGCTCGCAATGCAGATCATCGCAACGTTTTTCTTATGAGGAAAAGGTGTTTCGTGAGAATTGCGCGTCGCGATAATCAGAACAAAAGTAGAGTCTTTGAAACCGACGCTTAATTGAGTGGATTGTTGGTCGAACCCGCCAATCAACTTCCGTGCCACTCTAGTGCTGAAACGCTATAGAGTCAGCGCGCCCCTAAAGGTGGCTCTGTGCCCAATAACGTCTCGGTACGGCAGCTCGTCGCTCCATGACCGGACTCTTCCAGAGGTGGGTTCGGTGGACGGTGGCACTTATCATGTCACTAGGGCGACCAGCAAGACCCAATGGGAAGGAACAAGTACAAGACTCTGCTGCAGCAGGAGGGCTTTATTTCTCACAACGAGGATTCAAATACAGACGAGGGGGGCCGGCTTCAGTGCCGGGACAAGCCCCTAATTACAACATCACTCCAAAGGCCTCGAGAGCTCTCGCTTTCGAAATATATAGTGGTAGGTTGACTGTTGACATTAGGATCCTCTGGATGGGGGAGCGGCTTGTGCCCGTGGTGGTGGCTGGGGTCTCGGCTGGGTGTCTCGGCTTGACGGATTGGTGACCAAACATCGTTGGGGGCTCCGCTGCATCTTTTCGGAGCTGAAGCCTATCGAGCTGATTCATTGAACACAGGTAATTGCTGTGAAGCATCAAACATCGAGGATCCCTTGTCTCTCCCCCGTGACAATAGCAATGGGACAGTGACGAGCTGCTTTATGTGCAACGTTTTTGGAAACCGACGTTTTCACAATTATTGAAAGTCGGCTAGCAAAGAGATCTTTCTGATGACGGCCATGGGAAGAGCGCCCTTCTCCGCTCCCGATTCCCTAAGTAATTCTCCACTTCCAATGTGCCTTCCTGAGGGAGGCTTCCAAAAAAAGATGGTTGGAGGCACTTGGAATGATTCCGGCAGCAGACCATGCCCGCCAGCATTGTGGCGTTGTTTCGCTGCACCATCGGGGAGATTTCACCGCGACAAGCGGTCTGGACCCGTTATCGTGATGCTCGTTGTTGATTTCCATTTCAGAAGCAGTTGGAACCTTGTTGCTCGACTTCTCTCTCGAACCACTGTCAACAAACTCGAGAAAATTCTAAGGATCGCAAATTGGATTCGAAAATCGGCCGAGTCTACAACGCTGTTCTATTGCAGCAAATGCCTGCTTGTTTTAAAGTTTTGTGAATGAAACAGAGAACGCCAAGACTTTCTTTGTTTGGGTTCCAGAGCAAGTGTACGCCTTGCGAAAGACCAAGAACGTTGTCTGTTGACGGTAGAAACTCTCACTTGTCAGTTGCGAAACACGTTGTTTGAAACCTTTCAGTTGAATGAGAGAATGAAAATCGATGAAACCAAGACCGTATTGTACTCACTTGAATTCGCTTTTATGTTATTGCTGAAACTGATAGGATAGCGATTTTTGTGCTTCAACCTTCACAGAGTAAAAAATGTCGAAAAATTAGCAGACTATTAGCTCGCATCCTCGGCGTTGTCTCCCGAATGTATGAAACGGCTTTTTGTCACGGCGGCGAGTGTCCAACGAAGTGTACAACGTTGTTGAAGATAAGTAAGCATCGCGCAACAAATCTGGAAGGATAAAACCCATTAGTGAGTGACCCATGAACGACAGCGACGAAGTATTTTCAACGACGAGAATACAGCCTTCACAACAGATCAACGGAAAAGCCATAAGCTTGGAACCGCAAAGACACTCTCGTTTCGAACTGTCGTAGTGAAATAATTCGCTGAACGTCTCACAAACCTTTTTGCAGCTGAACATCTAATAGGCTCCGCTTGTTTACAGAGTCTCTAGGTTAAAATTCCAGAGATGATTTGCCTGAAACGGACAAATACAAAGAACGAACTCTTCTCGGTCAAGAGCGACAACTTTCAGACATTGAATGTAAAGTGGATTATGCAGAAGCAAGAAATCAACGCCGCTAGTGAATCGATTCCTTTTATGCCATCGTGGAAACGTCCAAGTAACTGACTCTAACCGAGACTGTTGGCGGAGAAGAAGACACAGACAACAAAGTTCTCATCGCAGCGCTTGCACGGTCTGGGCATTGGCTGAAAGACTCCCCGACACCAATTGGGATGGCTTCGGGTGGCTTACTTTAGGTAGCATTGAAACATCATTAGGAGTGATTCGAACGCACTTATGTAAAGTAACACTGAAAGCTTGAATCGGTCGACTGTGACGACAAAAGCACATTGATCGACTGTGGACTGCAGAGTATGGCTTTCTTGACACGAACGACGAAAGCACACCGCACTCGACGCTCGTGAAGAAGGAACACAGCGCTGAAAGAACCACCGTCAGAGCCCATCTGATACTGGAGACGCCCAGTGCATAACATTATTAGCAAGTGATGAAACTGAGAGATGAATATCCTGAGCCTTTTCTGCACCGAAAATGTCGCATCTTACCATTATGCTACGACCCGCTCTCTAAGTGAAGTCTAATGATTGAAACGAACAATTGCTCAAACAAAAAGAGGAGAAGGTCGTGATTTGCTCGATTCCTCCGTTGACCAATTGCTTCCAAAAAAAAACTATCAAACCCTTCCATCGAGGTGTGAGAGCACTGCACTCACAAGGGAAGGTCGCGAGGTCGCGGAGAGCTTTCAAATCAAAACATGGATCCCTAGATGCAGTTTTTGATGAGGAATCCGAATCTGCCCTCAGTTTCTGCAACGGACCACTGGGAGGCGAGGTACGGCCGATTTTAGTTGACCGGCTGCCTGAACATTTTCTTCTGTTAAAAGTTCGTCATGTTTCTTTTCTCTTTTGAACCCAGTTTCTTCAGCCAAACTTGGTATCATCTTGTAGCGCTTTTCAAGCTGAATCTAATGGTATATGATTTGCCCGGAAAATGTCTGAAAAACGGGATGAAAAATAATGTCTTTTGCGAACCTCTTCGCACCCATCAAGTAAAGCCGAAGTACTAAAATCGGCCGTACCTCGCCGCCCAGTGGTCCGTTGCAGAAACTGAGGGCAGATTCGGAATCCTCATCAAAAACTGCATCTAGGGGTCCCTGTTTCGATTTGAAAGCTCTCCGCGACCTCGCGACCTTCCTTGTCAGAAAAAGAAACAACACGCTGTTTTGTTGCAACAACAAGTTCGAATCGCGAGTGGAACTAACAATAAGAGAAGATTCGCTAGCGATGAAACCGAGTCGTGCAGGCCCTAAATGATGGTGTGACTGTGGCATACGAACGACCTCAGAGACTGAGCTATCCCCAGTTGAAACGGTCAATTGATCTGTGTGCTTGAAAGACACCTCTACATCGTGGCATTGCTTGGCTTCCGACGGCTTGCTTTTCAGCACGAGCTGAAACATCGTTGCGAGTCGCTCGAATTCTCAATTCAGACCGTTCCTAAATGAGAAGTTTCAATCGCCTCCATCGACCTCCGCCACACTGTAAGCAAAAGTAACGTCGCTGAAACAGTGGACTGGCCGGACGAAAACGCATTGATGGAAACCACACTCCAGAAGATCATCAGGTACAATGCAGGGCCACATCCAACGTTCAGTTTCACTTTGGTACAAGTACGGCATTCTCTGAGAAGCCATCAGTTCGGAACAACTCAAACGCTGTTGGGAAAATCCTTCCTTCTATATAATCGGAGTAGTAACAACACAGCCTACCGAGGTACTTTTACCGCACTACCACTCCAGTCCGTAAATTGGAATATCGGAGGAAA